>ML978712.1:986582-997027 GCA_010015785.1 Saccharata proteae CBS 121410 | reverse complement strand
ATCGCTCGTATATCGTATATAGATACCTTTCGTGTTACTTATTTACTATTAATGAATTTTATTATTACTATTCGTATGTTTTAATAAACTTCCTTATTATTAATCGCTCTTAGATTACTTATAGATCGCTCGTGTATCGTATATAGATACCTTTTATATTACTTGTTTACTATTAATGAATCTTCTTATTACTGTTTATCTTCTAATAAAGCTTCTTATTACTAATCGTTTATGATCGCTCGTGGATTACTCGTAGATCGCTCGTGGATCGCTTATGTATCGCGTGTAGATAACTCTAACGCTTGTTTACTTCTTTAATAAATCTTCTTATTACTGTTTACCTTCTAATGAAGTTTCTCATTACTAATCGTTCATAATCGCTCGTAGATCGCTCGTGGATCGCTCGTAGATCGCTTATGTATCGTATATGGATAACTCTAACGCTTGTTTACTTCTTCAATAAATCTTCTTATTACTATTTACCTTCTAATAAAGTTTCTCATTACTAATCGCTCGTGAATTACTTACTAAGGTAATATACTCTACACGTGTAATTAGACGTAGGAGTAAGGCTTCTAGCTTCTTGCGGGTATATTAGGACCCTTCTTCTTCTACCTTTAGTCCTTATCCTTAATATCCTTAATATTAATTTCTTCCGTTACCTCCTCTAGTAATAGTTCTTCTATTATTTCTAGCTAATACTATAGTTACCTTCTATCGCTATAGCGACGTTACTACTATAGAGCTCGAGGTAACTACTCGCTAGATCTAGAGTAACGCTAATAAGGTCTATAACCGTAATACGGATATGTCGCGTATCTTCTACGCTCGATATACGTAATCTATTACGTATAGTAGGGAGTATAATCGGAGATAGTTTCGTTATTAAACCTACTCGGCGGGCCGTCGCGGTAGATATCTAAATATAAGCTCTTTTCTTACTTTACTTATACGCCCTATATGCTTTATTTATGCGGTTCTTATACGCTATGCGTATGCCTTATATATACTTTTCATGCTATTCTAGATAGTTTCTCTTACTCTTACTATATATTTCTTATGTCTTCGATATACGCTCTTTATGTAGTTCTTATGGACTACTTATGCGCTTCTTATGCGCTACTTATACGTGTTACATCTTATATCTTACTTGCGATTTACTAACTTTACTTTTAGCTTCCTACTTAGATATATAGCCGCATCTTACGCGTTACTTCGCTTAAGGCCGAGTACGAGGTACGTAGGAGTATAGCTAGCGAGGATAATATGTTACGGGGTAACACTAATGCAGACGTTATAAGCGAGTTAGGCAAGGACGCTATAGACGTTATAGACGTTATAGACGTTACTACGAGCGAGTTAGGTAAAGATTAGATTAGATTATTAGCTAGCCGAGGTAGTTAGTACGCGAAGTACATAGCTTTCTTACGCGCGTAGCCTCCTACGAGGTTCTAGTTAACTAGAACCTCGTCATTAATCTTATCCTTTACTCTATCCTACCCTACCTACTCGTTTAGTAGCTAGGGATCCTCTCCGCCGTAATAGTAGGTTCTAGTTACTTAAATCCGATCGTATACGGGCTAGAGTTAGCTCGTAGACGATCTTCCCGATCTATACGACCGTCTACTAAAACCCTTACTTACGATCTACTACCGCTCGCTACCGATGCGACTAAACAACCGAGTAACCGGCTAAACAATAGAGGGTAACGAGTAGATAGAGGGCAACGAATAGAACAACGTACGCCCTCGCTATCCCGAGATTATAGGATCGCCCTAGTAGTTTAATAACGCCGTAGAGCTTAGAACAGCTATCGCAAATAACCTAGTTTAGATGTTTACCTAGATTAGCGCGCTTTACGATAAAGCTAACGACGACTACTACCTCCTTAAATAGAAGAATACGGAGATTATAGAAGGCGCTCTCCGCGTTAGGGATCTAGAGACGGCTACCCGTATCCTACAAGATACTATTAACCGGGGTAGTACTACTACTATAGCTACTACTACTACCGCTACTACTACCGCCGCCGATAACGATCTAGATAAAGGCCGCGAAAAGATTAAGATTAAACCTTTTAATAGCACGAAGGAGGGTTATATAGGGTTTAAGAATTACGTCTAGATAAAGTTCTTACTCGAGTACAAGTACTACGCCGCTAAGTATACTAAGCTAGGATACGTAATTAATAAGCTAGGACTAGCCGGCTTTAAGTAGATCTCTCTAAGGATCGAGAACAGCGTACCTACCTTTAAGACTATAGACGAACTATAGTCGCTCCTAGATTAGGCTTTTAAGGATCCTTAGCGTAAAGCTAATACTATCCGTAAGATTTACGGGTTAAAGATAAAAAACCGAGAATTTAGCGACTTTATCGCTAATTTCCGCCGCTTATAAGGAGAAACTAGCTTTAGCGACGATACGCTTATAGCTATCCTCTAGGGTAATATCTCTTACGAGCTTTAGACCTTACTCGTTAACTACGATATTCTAGATAAGTTAGACGACTTTGTTAACCTACTCGTAAAGCTCGACTCTAAGTAGCGCACCCTTAAGGAGATTACGCGTTATAATAATTACAAACCCCGTATCTCTACTCCTAGAGCCGCTCCTAGAACCGTTCCTATAGCTACTATAGTAGCCGCTATACCGCTACCTCCGTCTCCTACTATAGCTCTAGCTAAATCTAATGCTATAGATCTATCTACGGGACGACGCGGACCTCTAACGCCCGCTAAGCGTAAGTATAGGCTCGATAACTGCCTCTACCTATACTACGGTGGCCTAGGCTATATCTCTAGCAGCCGCCCTAACCGTAGTATACGTATTGCGACTTCTACGATCACGGTTACCCCCGCGCCTACGCCTACGCCTACGCCTACGCCCGTAGCTCCTACTACTCCTTATAACTAGGGCAACTAAGTACTCCTACCTAGCGTCGCGGCTAGGAGTCCCCTTCGACGATATTAGTCTCTATTTCTACCTTTAGTACTACTTCTTATAACTAATACTTTGTTCTACCTTATACCCTAGGTAGCCTTATTAATATAGAGTCGCTTATTAATAGTAGTATTACTAGTTTTACTTTTATTAATATTACCTTTACGTATAAATATAACTTCCCTATAATCCCTTTAAAACACCCTTAGGAAATTCGAGTTATCGATAGACGCTCGATATCCTTAGGTACTATTACCTACCGTGTCTTTATATCCCTATCTATTAGTAACTACTTCGAGAAGAACGTTCCCTTCTACGTTACCTCGCTAGGTAGATATTCCGTTATCCTTAGCCTCCCCTAGATAAGGCACTATTAAGTATAGTTTAACTAGTAGAATAACTTATTACGATTCGCCGAGTACTACGCTAGAAACTATACGAACGGTACTCCTATTACTCTAGTCTTAGCTATCGATTCACGTACCGCACCCGAAGTACCTCCGACTATTCAGGACGTTTCGTCTAAACTACCTCCGACCTTATTAGTAATATCCCTCGTACCGTTCTCGCGCTTTTTGAAAAAATAATAAGATATTCAAGTATTCGCTATATCTCTACGCGATATCGAGAAAGCGTTATCTACTAAGCCGAAAACGGATCCCGCTACTAAGCTTCCTACCGAGTACTATGAGTTTCTAGATGTCTTTTCCCGTTAAGAATCTAATAAGCTACCTCCGTACCGGGCCTATAACTACTCTATTCCGCTAGAATCGGGTAAATAGCTACCTTTTAGACCGCTCTACGGTATAAGCTAAGATAAACTATAAGTTTTAAAGAAGTACCTAGAAGAGAATCTATTAAAAGGGTTTATCTGAGCGAGTAGCTCCCTAGCTACTACACCTATCCTCTTCGTTAAAAAGCCGGGTAGGGGTTTACGCTTTTACGTAGATTACCGTAGCTTAAATACTATTACTATTAAGAACCGCTACCCCCTACCTCTAATCCGCGAGACCCTTAACCGTCTAGGCCACGCTAAAATCTTCTCTAAAATCGATATTATCGCTACTTTTAATAAACTCTATAGGATTAATATAGGGCACGGGCCACTATAGCCCGCGCCGTATAGAGTCTATATACATCTCCGTAGCCTCTAGATAGCTTTTCCTCGATATATAACTATATATCTATTAATTCCTTTATAGTAGCTACGATTACTAATTAAGTATACTAAGTTCTTATACGCTTACTACACTACTAATTACCTTGTAATCTTCGCTAGACCCTCGTTTCTACCGAAAGTATTAGATACCTAATAACTCGGTTATATTACACTACTATTACCCCCCCCTTCTAGAATAGTAACTCGATTAGGAGTAGGGTACGCCCGACTAGGGGACGAAGCCTCTCCCGAGGACTAGCTCCTAGGCAATAATTAGTAATTCTAGGATAGCTTAGAGCTACTCCGCGACGAACGCGATAATCGACTAGTAGCCTAGGAGGAGGAGCTAGCGAGCCTAAGGGCCTCGTAAGCGTAGATAATAGTACGACTCGACGCGCTTTTAGCTAAGGAAACCGAACGCGAAGCTACCGCTTACTAGACTAACGAGGTCCGTAGCGGGATCCCTAGGGTTACGACCCTAGGCGCTAACACCGCTAGAGTAGAGGCTTATAATAGCGGGAACCCTAGGGTTACGACCCTAGGCGCCGATAACACCGCCCATAATAGCGGGAACCCTAGGGTCGCGACTCTAGGTAAAAGATCCGCTAGGCCTATTATAGCTAGCGGATATAATACCGAGGAATAGGCCTAAAGTATAGTATCTGCTACTACCCCGTCGGACGTTACCTTACTAAGGGCTCACGATAAGTAATACCCTCTATCGCGCTAGGTAATAGAGAATATTATTAGAGACTTCACGCGGAAGTACTTATCGACCCCGGCCCTAGGCGTAGGAGTAGCACCGTCGCTATACGGTCGTCCTACCCCGAAGCCGGATACTACTATAATTCGGACGATACTACTCTAAATCGGCGCTACGGTACTAGATTAGAAGAGTTTTCGCTTTAAAGTAGCGGAGAGTAAATAGCTCTAAGGAGCGAGTTAGTAGAATAAGTAGTAGTCTATCCTCTACGGCGCCCTTAATTATATTAGGTAGCTGCCTAAGCACGAGTATAGGATAGGGCTCTTCTCTAGAGACGAATCCGTACTATCGACTACTATCTTACTTAACACTAAGGGTCCGGCTAACACGATTACCCTTAGCCACCGTAGGCGCGGGATAGCTATACTATTAGCGCTACGAAATACTTTCGAAGTAAGCGATAGGGATTACTACCGGGAGAACGCCTAGAAGCTCCGCTCTATAAAATAGGACGGTAAGGATACCCCTAAGTTCGTCGTAGACTAGTAAATAATCGTGTAGGACGTTATAATAGATAATCCCGCGATAAACGACGAATAGATTAGGACTAACTTCCTATACGCTATCGACACGAATACTAAGTCCGACCGATAGGTAAAGGATATTATTCACGAGCTCTATATCGTTAACCTTACGTCCTACTAATACTACGAGCGCTTCTCCCGCGAATTCGACTATAAAGGATCCGGCTCGACGTATAATCTAGGCCGCGGCGGATCCTAGCCGCGCCCTACTTACTAGAACTACGGATAGAAAGGCTATAAGAAACCGTAGTACCTATAATATACGATTAGTAACGGGTATAAATACAAGCCTAAGGAGGTAGAGAGCGACGAGGGAGGTACTAGTAGCCTAGTAAACATAAAGAGTACTAACGGTTACGCCGCCGAGGGAGGCTAGAAGGCAGGTAACTTCTACCTCCGCGGTAGCGCGCTAGAGGTATACTTAACGTCTAACTAGAGCTTAAGCTTACTCTTCGATACCGGTAGCGACGTCTACGTTACGAACGACCTCGCCGACCTAGACCTAAGTATAATTACTACCCTTAGCGCGTCCTACCCCGTTAACACCGGCGTAGGCCCTATATACGCTACGTACGCGGGTATAGTAGACCTTCGGATCGTCTAACCCGGTAGTAACGGCTCTACCTATACCGTAGTTTCGCTCCTTAACACCCTATATATCCCTAGATTCCTAATTAAGATCCTATCTAGCGACCTTATATACCGAGCTAGGGGCGAGGTAAGGAATAACGTGCTCCTAGACCCTAAAGGAACGGCGATTACGGACCTTAATCCGAGCCGCCGGGGCTATCTTTTATAGTAGTACGGTAAGACCGAACCGCTTAAAACAATAGTACTAGCCGCCCTACCCGCGATAGCTACCTACTACGCTACGTTCCCGGGTTACATTACTAACTTCGAGGTCGAGCACCTCGCTACCGTCCCCGCCGCCTACGAAGAGGATAGGGGCGCCTACTAAATAACGGACGAACTTACTAGAACGCTTATCCTTTAGTATAGACGGCTAGGCTACTATAGCCTCGATAGGCTCCGTAAAACCGTGAAGTTAACTACGGGGATTAATATCTAGGCATCCTTACTCGAGGTACTACCTTACGAGGCGTGCGACTAAGTAAAGATTATGAAAATCGTAAGTAAGGACGCTATTAAGCCTACTACCTTCGCCGGCGAAGTCGTCTACTTTAACCTAGGCGAGCTTAAGCTAGAAACCGTCGACGGTAATAAGTACTTTAGCCTACGTACCGACTAGTACTCGCGGTACCGATAGTTCACCGCTTATAAGTAAAAGAACGACGTCCTAGCCGACTTAAAGTATACTATCGACGCGCTTAATTTACAAATTACGCCTCGACGAGTCTAGCGCCTATAAGTTAATAGCGCACGAGAACTAACCGTAGAAGGAGTATCTATAAAGCTTATAGACTTCGAACTCTTCTACCGCGATACCTACATTAAGCTAGTAATTTCGGCCCCTTAAAACTACTACTAGAACGGCGTCGTAGAGCGAGGGATACGCGTTATCTAGGACTCCGCTAGAGTAACGTCTATCTAAATACGTATCCCCTCCTGTTTCTAGGACCGCCTTATAGAGGGGACTACGTACGTTACTAATCGGACTACCTCTAGTAGTATTCCCGCTACGGAGACTCTATACTAACGCTTCTTCGACTCGTTAGCGCGTAGGGGCGTATCTACCGCTAGCGACGATATAAACGCCCTAACTACCAAGGATAGGGGCGTTATATCGGCGAACGTACTAGACGTATTACACCTAAGGATCCTAGGCTCCGTATATATAGTATACGTAGAGTAGACGTACCGAGTTAGCGCAGAGAAGCTTAAACCGCGCGGTGCAAAAGGGATTTTCCTCGGGTACGCCGGAGGATATAACTACTATATATAGCTAATTAACGGTAGCCGCTAGGTTAGGACCCCTAACGTTATCTTCTACGAGGATCGAGGACTAAAACCGGCGATGACCTATCCACCGTAAACGCCTACCTAAGCGGTACGAGTACTAGAAATCGCAGATCCCCGGGAAATTATCCGATCACTACTACCCGTAGTATAAAGGAGGCTCCGCTACCGTAAAAGTAAGCCTAAAGGATACGTTAAAAGTAACGACCTTAACGTCGATAAAGAGGTCGTTACTAACGACGAGAGCGGCTAGCTTCGGCTAAAACGTAGCCGGCCTAAGAAGACGTATAGGGACGTCTACGCGCCCGAACTATTTATACTAGACGAGACGTTCGCGTACGCTATAGAATAAGTCGACGCTAAGAACGTAGCTAAGGTAGACTACCCCTAGGCTAACACCCTCGCTACAGATAGCTTAGACGATACCCTAACCTTTATAGTAGCGATGGCCGGACCCGAGGCCACCGAATAGGCAAAAGCCTACTCCAAGAAGATTATATAGCTTATCGAATCCGGTATATTCGAATTCGTCGAACGAACCGCTACTAATAACCTTATCTTAGCGAATTAGGTTCTCCGTAAGAAGTACCTCGTAGATAGTACCTTAGACAAATATAAGGCGCGCCTAGTAGTAAGGGGTTTTACCTAGTAATTTAGTGTCGACTACTTTAAGACGTTATCGTTAATAGCGCGGATAACTAGCTAGAGAATATTACTCGCACTAGCCGTAATCTATAACTAGCACGTTATATAGGTAGATTTTATCGGCGTCTACTTAAAGGGAACACTCTACGAGGTTATCTATATAAGGCTCTTCCCCTTACTTAAGAAGTACATCGAGTAACTAGACCCGAGCGCGCGACCTATAGGCTAGTACCGCGGCTACGTTATCTACCTACGCAGGCCGATCTACGGCCTGAAATAATTAGGAGTAGAGTAGTAAAAGTACATCCGTGAGAAGCTAAAGAAGCTAGGGATTACGGCGCTTATAGTAGACGAAGTAGTGTACGCGTCTAATTAGGGTATAGAGGTGCCTAAAGTTATAGCCGTGTCTTACGTAGACGACTTTATACTCGTAGGACCTAATAGGGGCTTAATTAACCGCATAATCGTAGCCCTTAGTACTATAGTCGAACTTACTAACCTCGGGGACGTAAAATAGTACCTAGGCGTCCGCCTTACTAGGGAGGTAGATAGGGGATTCCTCCTCGACTAAGAGTAGTATATTACTAAGGCGCTCGAGGCCTTAGAGATAACCGACTACCGCACCGCTAGTACGCCTTTTAAACCTAGTAACCTAGGCGTACTAGTAGAGCCGACCGATAACGCGACCGATAACGCGACTAACGACGCGACTAATAACGCGATCGGAAAGAGCTTCCGCTATATCCTAGGTAAGTATAACTTCGCCGCTAATACTATAAGGCCTAATCTCTCCTTCGCCGGATTAATATAGGCACGGGTAATAAGTAAGCCTACTATAACCTAACTAGCCGGGTTAAAGCGCGTCCCGCGCTACGTTAAAGGAAGACTATCGCTAGCTATTAGGTACTAAGTAAACCACCGCTATAAGTAATTCGGCGAGCTCGGTCTCTACGGTGTATACGACTCCTCCTTCGTAACTAACCTATCTACAGCTCGCTTAAATAGCGGGATTATCTTCTTTATAGGAGGAGGACCCGTGAGCTAGAGCTTATGACTACAAAGTACGGTAGCGCTAGGGACGTCCGAGGCGGAGTACTACGCCCTATGCGAAGTAGTAAAGGAGGCGGTATAGATCCGTATATTCCTTAAGGAGCTACACCTAATACTAGCGGGGCCGATCCCGCTACTAGGAGATAATACTAGTACCCTAGTCTAGGCAAACGGCGGACCCGACCCTAAGGTAAAGCGATATATTAGAGTTAGAGAGAGGTACGTTAACGGCGAGGTCTAGGAGGAGAACGTTAGGGTATAGTACGTAGAAACTACAAGTAACGCTATAGATACTCTTATAAAGCCCCTCGGACTATAGATACACGAGAGGGGGCTTACGCTACTAGGGTTAGTTAACTACAAGGAGGTAAGCGAGCTATAGTAAGATAGGCACTATAAGGAGGTTTTTCAGCTCTACTACTAGACCTGTGTTCGGTCTATAGTATAGGGGCGTATAGGATTAATATAGGGCACGGGCCACTATGGCCCGCGCCGTGCAGAGTCTATATATATCTCCGTAGCCTCTAGATAGCTTTTCCTCGATATATAACTATATATCCATCGATTCCTTCAAACTCCGTATAAAGGAAGGAGAAGAATAGAAAATAGTATTTCGGACACGATACGGCTTATTTAAATCCTTAGTGATAAACTTTAGCTTATATAATACTCCTAGATTATTCTAATACTATATTAACGACGTTTTACGTCTATACCTTAACGTCTTCTATACCGCCTACGTCGACGATATCCTTATTTATTCGGATAACATGGAATAGTATAAAGAGTATATTACTATAGTTTTATAAAAACTACGCGAAGTAGGCCTATAAGCGGATATTAACAAGAGCGAATTCTATACTACCGAAGTAAAATACCTAGGTCTAGTGATATTCACGAAGGATATCTATATAGATCCTGTAAAAGTATTAGCTATTAAGGAATAGAAGCCTCCTACGAATGTTAAAGATATCTAAAGCTTCTTAGGATTTACTAACTTCTACCGTCGCTTTATTCGCGATTTTAGCGATATTACTACACTATTAACCCGTCTAACTCGAAAGGATACACCTTAGTACTAGACCTAGGACTATTAGCGAGTATTTAACACGCTACGCGATTAATTTAACGAATATACTATACTCGTATACTTTAATCTAGACAAGGAAATCGAGCTTAAGATAGATACGTCTAATTACGTAAGCGCAGGAATACTCTCTTAACGCGATAATGTAAATATCCTACGACCTATAGTATTCTTCTCTAAAAAACACTTAAAAGAAGAATGTAACTACGAGATTTACGATAAGGAGCTTTTAGCTATTATCCGATATTTCGAGGAATAGCGAGCCGAGCTTAGAGGAGCTACTTTCCTAATTAAAATTATTATAGACTATAAGAACCTAGAGTATTTTACTACTACTAAGTAGCTTATAAGACGTTAAAT
>ML978712.1:968719-986167 GCA_010015785.1 Saccharata proteae CBS 121410 | reverse complement strand
GGGTAGAGAAAAAACGATAATATTACTCCTACGAGATTACTACTAGGTAGGAGTATATTAGACGATTACTAAATATATACGGAACTACGACGTCTACTAGCGTGTAAAAGTATCCCGAGATAAGTACTATGGTTAAATCAAGATAATACCCGCGCTAGAGTATAGATAGAAGGATATAGCTATGGATTTTATAGGAGAACTCCTAGAAAGTAGCGGGTTTAACGCCGTCCTAGTAGTTACTAATTAATTATCAAAGATAAGGCATTTAATACCTTACCGCACGATAACCTTAGCTATAGTACTAGCGAAACTCTTCTTTACTAACGTTTTTAAACTATATACACTACCGGACACGATTATTAGTAATAGAGGAACCTAATTTATATTAGAATTCTAGTTACACCTCTATTAGCGCCTTAGTATTACGCTAAAACTATCTATAGTATACTATCCTAAGACGGATAGGTAAACTAAGCGTTTTAATAGTATTATAGAGTAATACTTACGAAACTACGTTAACTACCGGTAGGATAATTAGGTAGAATAGCTACCTATAGCGGAATTTATAGTAAACTAGCTCGATTTAGCTACTACTAATCTTTCGCCTTTTATAGTAAATTACGGATTTAATCCACGATTCACAGTATCTCCCCTAGAGGTGCTCGCTACAGAAGCTTTAACTCCTAACGGTCGAGCTTAATTACGACTTTTAGACGATTCTGTATACTAGATAGAAGTAATCGACGAGTACCTCGGCGAATATATAACGTATGCATAGTAAATCTATACTAAATAAGTAAATCGGAACCGTGCTCTAGTACTACGGTATAAAGTAGGAGACGAGGTATTCCTACTTACCTTAAACATTTAGACGGAACGCGCTTTAAAGAAGCTAGATTAGAAAAAGCTCGGCCGCTTTAAGATCCTAGCTAAGATCTCGCCGCAAGCGTATCGTCTAGACCTCCTACTAATAATAAAAATCCATCTAGTCTTCTATACTTTACTCCTCCGTCTAGTAGGTATAAATCCACTACTAGGTTAACGATAGCCTCCGCCTCCACCTATCGTTATAGATAGAGAAGAGGAGTACGTAGTGGAAAAGATAGTTAGATCGCGGTATAATAAGAGTAAAAAGCGATTCGAATACAAGGTATAATAGATAGGCTATAATCGTGCTAATTAGGAGCTAATCGACTACCTAGATAACTCTCGTGCTTTAGTTAATAAATACCACGAAAAGTATCTAAACGAACTAGTACTAGACGAAATAGCGGCGGAGCGCCGCCTTAGAGGGGGGGTAGTGTCACGGGGTGACACTAATGTAGACGTTGCGAGCGAGTTAGGCAAGGACGCTACAGACGCTATAGACGTTATAGACGTTACTACGAACGAGTTAGGTAAAGATTAGATTAGATTATTAGCTAGCCGAGGTAGTCCGTGCGCGTAGTACATAGCTTTCTTGCGCGCGCAGCCTCTTACGAGGTTCTAGTTAACTAGAACCTCGTCATTAATCTTATCCTTTACTCTATCCTACCCTACCTGCTCGTTCAGTAGCCAGGGATCCTCTCCGCCGTAACAGATATTACCCGGGCGAACTAATATAGTAGATAGCTAAGTAGGCTTAGAGCGAGGGAGCTTAGAGGATAAGTAGCGGGTGCGCTTCCCTAGTAGCTCGAATAGAGGCTTAAGCGTAGGTTCCTACTACTATACCGGCTAAGCCGGCTGCGGTGCTTACTATAGTAGTATTACTAGAGGTAAAGGTTTAGCTAGCGGTGGATGCCTTACGGCGGTAGCGGCGGCGGTAGTAGCGGCGGCAGATAGTACTCTAGTAGTAGTAGAAGAGGCTAGGGTATAAGATAGAAAAGTAGGATTACTAGTTAGCGGAAATTAATTCCGGACGGAAGTACTACTAGAAGCGCTTGTACCTCTACTACCTCCGCTAATAGTATTATTAAGCGGAGTAGGAGGTAGCGTAAGTACTCCCGGTAGGGGAAGGGATTTAGTAAAGGTAGATCCACCCCCTAAGGTTATAGACGTGTCCTCTATAGTAGAGTTTTCGTCCGATATGCCTCCGGATTTAGCGGACGTATCTCCGGCGGACGTGTCTCCGGACGTTATAGACGTATCCTTATCCATAGGATCCTCGGTTTCGCCGACGCTATTAGTAACGTTAGGTTCTTTCTCCTCTAGCGCGTCTACTACGGTGAACAGCTACTTGCCTAGAGTATAGCCTAGGTCGACGTCTACGGCGTTATACATACGATTCTCGTTAAAAATAACGTTTCGCGAGCGGATAGTTATTTTAAGGGAGGGTACCTAGACTCTATAGATAGTAGAGCCTTCGAATCTAACGAGATACCCGACGTATACTCGAGTATTAAGCTTATCCTTCTTTACTTCTACCTTAGAGCTAACCTTATACATGTAGGCTATAGAGCTAATTTTGTATAAGTAAGCTAAGGAGGGCTTATAGCTAGTAGTAAGTTCAAAAGGAGTTTTCTAGTCCTTAGAGGTAATTAGTAGCCGATTAAGTAAGTGAATCGCTACTTAATATATCTTAGGCTAGAGTATATATAGTAGGTTAGAGTTAATACGGAGACTACGTGCTATAGTAAGAATAAGGTTACTAATACGCTCCGTAGGGTCCTAAGATTATATATAAGGCGTAGAGATCTTATAAACGAGTTTTTTTTTATAAATAAAGGCCTTAAATCGCTATCTAGTATTCTAAGTATTATCTATTATTAAAATAGAGATTTTTCGTCCTAGCGACGCGATAAAAGTAGTTAGTTCCTCGAGAAATTCCATAAGAGGAGCCTCCTAAAGGCTATACACGGCCTTACTAAAGTGTAGATAGGTTTCTAGGTTATACGCGTAAAGTAGAAACTTCGCACTATTATACCCGTCTTGGAAAAAGATAGTATCTATAGCTATTTATCTAAAAGGCGTTTTTAGATACTCACGGCGCGTCTTACGGTTACGTAGGGTGCTCTTACTCTAGGCGTAAACGTCGTATTCCGGTGTACGAGGAATAGCGTCGTCTAGACTCTTTAGTTTAAGTATAATCGCACTAGAGACGTTCCTAGTAAGGTTTTTAACCCTTTCGCGGCTTACGTGTCCGAGAACGTTATACTACTAGAGATATATAAGCTTACGCGGTAGTAGGGGTGCCCTTATAGATTACATAGCTATTATAATTTTATACTCGTGAGAGTACTCGTAAGAGTACGCGTAAGGGAGCGCGGTAGACGCGTAGTAGGCCTCGGTAGTCGTGTTTTTCTAGATAGGTAGGCTCTAGATAGTAATAGTAGTCATAGTAGCTTTAATAGCGTAGGTAATATCTAGAGGAGATCTATAATAGTTAACCGGCTATTTACGAATCTATAGGTCGTACTCTACTATTATAACTACCTTAAGGTAAGGAATAGTATTAAAAGGTCGCTCTAGCGAGAGTAGAGGTTACTAATTCTTATATAAGGTGTCCTACTACCCGTGTACCTAGAAGCTATTCGCGCGGAGGCGAACTTTAGACATAATGTTAACGTAAAAGCTAGGGTAGTAAGTAACTTCCTAGAGTATAAACTCTATAGGATTACCTTGTATAGTGTTAAGGCGTAGTATATATATTCCGAGAGCGATAGCTTTAATAGCTAATTCTCTAGATTAGATAAGTAGGTTATCCGGGACGGACGTAACTTAGAACTTAGCGCGCGAAGGGTTATTAATAATATGAATATCTACGTAGCTATCGAGAATCTAGCGGTCTATAGAGCGTTACGTATAGGAGGATACCTAGGTAGTAATACTAACCTCGCGAATAGTACCGGATTTTTGCTTAGTTTTTACTAGTACTATCTTTACTACCTTAGGGTAGCCACGCCGGGCCTACTATATAGCAAAGGAAGGTGTCTTACGGTAGTAGCTTAGGTAGTTCTTAAAGTACGTCTTCTATTTAGTAGAAGGCTAAGAAGGACGCTTCCTCGGGTTAATAACGTCGTAAGTAGTACGGGATTTACACTATTTATCTACTAGTTTCCTAGTAATATCTCTATAAGGCTTTAGAGGTGTTTTTACTTTACTATCCCCTAGGGAAGGAGAAGAAGAACTAGAACTAGAGGGCTAATTATCCGAGTGCCTAGCTAAAGTAGTAAAGGTAGAGTATTAAGTTTATTTCGGACTATTACGTATCTACCTTCGAAATATTTCCGCGATACCTCGAAGATCTACGTCGAGTATACTAGCTTCGTGTATAGTTATCTATATACCTATAAAGATCGGATCGTAAGCGGCCGTTATTCGGATAAAATCCACTTTTAGCGTATAAACTTCGAGTAGGTTAGCTACTTTAAAACGATCTCGAAGGTTAATCTAATCGTTAATAACTATAGTAATAGGTTTCATCTTTACTAGCTTCTTTAAACGTACTAGTTACTCTATAAGATACTCCCTACGGAAGGTATTGTTTAGTATATATATAGTGCGAAGGGAGTTAATTTTTTCGACGATTATCCGTTGTCCGGTTATAGTACTATAGCCGTAGTCGTCTATAGATTCTCGTAGCTATTAGAATAGGCGGGTTCTACGCTACTAGAAGCTCTTAAATAACCGGAGATTCTAGTTAAAATAACGTATCTCGGATTAAATAAGATCTTTTATATCCTCCTTCTTACTTATATAGTACTTATTAATCCGTTCTTATGTTAACGGCTTAGGGCGCTTAGGCTTAGTAGAAGTAGGGTCGGTAGCCTATTTACCTAGCTCGAGCTCTAGTAGAAGCTTATTAAGCACGACTTCGAAATTATCCTAGTACTTAGGAGTAGTAAGAATCCGAGTGTTAGATATAGTATAGATAGTATAGACGGCGTAAGAGACACGAGAAGGTTCGAGTAGGAGGCGTAAGAGATGCGAGAAGTACGAAAAGTTCGAGTAGGAGGCGAAGAAAGGTATAGGAGGTGCGAGGATTTGGTAGTAATTAGTAGTGAATTAGTAAGGGTCGAGGTTAATGGATAACCTTAGGGACCGAAAGTTAATAGGTTAGTAATAGTCGAAGCTAATAGATAGCTTTAGGGACCGAGGGATCGAGGCTAATAGGCAGCCGTAGAAGCCCTAGAGGGGAGGGGTTAGTATATAGTTATAGGTAGGTAGACGGTTCCGGGCTTATTAATTAATTAATTAATTTATTTTTACGTCCGCTAGCGCCGGAGCCGATAGGCTCCGATACTAAGACCTCCCGTAGGGTACTATAGACGCGTTAAGCGATGGATTTATACGATGTAATTGCTACCTTCGATGATAATAGTCTTAGGGACTACTACGGTTATACCGCGCTCTATAGAGGCCCGCCCCGTTAGGTAGGTAGGGCTCTAGGTTTTACTATCTATCTACAAGTACGTAGAGGGTGCCGTTTTACATAGCGGGAGCGCCGTATAGGTAGGTGGAGATCCTCCTATGTTACGCCGGGTAGAGAAAAAGGGGGGGGTAAGGGTAAGGGGGGAGTTTAGAGATTAGAATAGGTAAGGGAAGGTAAGGAGCGACTAGGGTAAGCGAGCTTACTCCCGAGCAATTATCGGGGGCAGATATCGGAGTAGAAGGCTATAGCCTCTAGGTAAGCGGCGAAGCGCGGGGGATTCTTTAGTATCCGGGCTAGGAGAGCCTAACCGTCTTTCGTAGTAATCAGGGGTCTAGTCGGATCCTTAGTCGGCTACCTACTAAAGGTGTTATATGTCTTCCGGTAGCGTACTACGTAGTTAGGCGTTTTAGGCCGTCCGCAGGAGTACTTAACCCGTATATCCTCGTAGCGATACTTTCGGTAGTACTAGTAGAAGTTACCGTATAAGGTCTAGGTAGCTAGGTACCTAGCGAGGACGGGCCGGGAAAGGGTAAGGGTATAGGGTTCGTCCTCTAGGTTATATCTAAGGCCCTAGCGGCTATAGTATTAACTAAGCCTAGGTGCGGTAGAAGCCTACTACGTTTATACGGTCGCGCGTATACGGCCGCGGCTAATACTCTTAACTCTAGATAGTATCGGGCGGGTAGCTATACCTATCGGTTCTATCGTTATCTTAGCCGCGGCGTTAGCGAGCGCGTCTGCTACCTCGTTACTAGGGATCCTTATATATCCGGGGGACTACCTAACCCGGACGGGTAAGGTATCTATAACGGCGTATACTCCTAGGAAGGCCTACTAGGAGGTCTTTAAGGCTATCCCGCGGAGGCCCTAGATTACCGACGTACTATCTACGTAGAGCTAGATCGTTATCTACTAATAGGGTAGCCTTAGCGTATACTAGATGCCGCGCTATATACCGATTACCTCCGCGTCGAACACGTAAGAGAGGCTATTAAGGCGGCCTATACCCTCCGCGAGCCGCCGCTATCCTTAGTAGATTACGTAGCCGTAGACTACCCGCTTCGTACTATCGTACTATTATTCTATACCGTCCGAGAAGACCGTAATTACCTCTAGGGGGAGGGCCTTCTACTAGGTTATAAACGCTTTAGCCGCCTCCTCCCTTATTAGGCCTTCTATAGGGTCGAGACGGTAGCCGGGGGAGTAGTAAGGGGCTATAAGCTATAGTTAGGGGAGCTAGGGAAGCGTTTATACGATCCGCTAGACGCGAGAGCGTAGCTATTAGCGGCTACCTATACCTCTACCTCTAGTAATATAGGTAGTCTCCGCACGCCGGGTAAGGGGATAGGAGAGGTCCGTCGTACGGAGGTGCCTAGTAAAGCGCTATTTAACGTCCTTAAGAGCCACGGCCGTAGTAGGTAGGCTAGATTCGCGGAAGAGGACTAGGGTAGGTATAGTCCGCTAGACTAGGAGGATAGCTCGAGCTACTAGGGTTAGTGTACGGTCTAGCGCCGTAACGTACTAGCCTACCCTAGTACTAACTATCCTCTAGCCGGTTACGCGGCTAACCCTAGCGAGCTTAGTACGGCCTTCGTACTAGACCTCCGCGCTATAGAGGAGCGCGGGTAGGATATAGGTCACGACGGCCTTACGGAGCGCCGCCGCCGGGGGCCCGTATATAGTATAGGCGAGGCCGCGTAGGTATTAACTAACTTTCCGGGCTACTACTACCCGCTAGGTAACGTACCGCCGGAACGTAAGCTTCCGATCGAACTATACCCCGAGCTATTAAAGGGCGGGTTAGCTACCGTCCCCCCTCCGTAGCGCCGGGACGGGTATAATAATATAGTTAGGGCTATATTATACTTTTATACTTTTAGCGTATTACGTAATTAGATAGAGCTAGCTAGCTTCTTAGTCCGTACGCTCGCAATAGCTTAGAGCTTCGCGAGCCTACGAGACTCCTTCGAATCTATCTATCACCTTTATATAGCTGTCTTTCTTAGGTAGCTACGTGATCATAGATCCTACTCGCTATAGGCTAACCTCGTAGGATAGGTTTAGGTTACCGTTACGCCGGGTAAGGTAGATTATCTCTTCCTTCTCCGGGGCGAAAAACACCTTATTTTCTAGCCCCTAGGCCTAGACCTAGGTAATGTCTATAGTAATTCGGGCTATAGCGGCGTCGAGTATATACTCTACGCGATAGAGGTAGACGTCGTCCGCGTATCCGAAGCGTAGGGTCCGGTCCTAGTTAAGTAGCTTAGCTAGGTATAGGGTATAGAGGACCGGGGAGAGGGGAGAGCCTTATAGCGTGCCGTAGGCTACCGGTCGGCTTTCCGTAATAGCCGTACCTAGGCGGACCTATACGCTACGCTTCGTAAGGAAGCTACGCGTGAACTAGAGTAGACTCGGCGGCTAGCCCTATTACGCTATACGGCGAATAAGGCGGTTCCGAAGGAGGGCGTTAAAAGCCCCTTAAACGTCTAGTATAACTATAGTAACCTCCTTACCCGAGGACTAGGTAGTCTTAACGTCGTGGGTAAAGGAGGCTACGAGGTCCGTAGCGGAGCGCCGGGGTAGGGCACTACCGTGTTACGGGCTAAGGACGTAATAGCCTATAGCTAAGTACCTAACCCGGCGGGCGATAAGCCGTTCTAGCCCCTTACCTAAGTAGGATAGTAGGGCGATAGGGCGCTAGGAGCGTAGGGAGGTACGGTCCTTCTTACCTACCTTAGGGATTATAGCTACTTCGGCTAGCTTCTAGGAGTTAGGGAAGTAGCTTAGCTCGAGGTAGCGGTAGTAGAGGCGCCGCACTAGCTCCCCTAGGTCCGCCTATCTGGCTTTAAGGAGGCGGATAGTTATACGGTCCGGCCTAGGCGAGGTACTACTTACCCTAATTACCGACCGTTTAGCCTCCTCTAGGGAGACTATCGTGGCCTATAGGATAGTCGCCGGCCTATCTATTAGGTTAGGCGTCCCTTTAGGTAGGCCGTCGTCGCTAGAAAAGCGGTTAAGTACCGCGTCCTATAGTACCGCGGCCTTCTCCCCTAGGTCGGTAAGAAGCTAGCCCTTATATAGAATAGGGGCCTCCTACTAGTTCTATAAGAGCTTATACTAGCCTACGACCGCGTAGAGCTCTTAGTCCGTAGCTAGGTTAGAGACTCTATTACGCTAGTAGGCTCTCTTAGCCTTCTACACCGTAGTAAGGAAAGCCCGCTTCTCCGGTATAGGTTCCCGGGCGCTAGGGAGGGCTACCCGCCGGAAGGCCCTATAGTAGTTATAGTATTCGTCCGTCTACTAAGGCGCGGAGCGCCCGCCTTGTTTACGTACGCGGCCGGCCCCCTCGATAGCCTACGTAATTGCGGTAGTAAGGCGCGTAACTATAGAGTCGAGTTCTAGGCTAGTCTAGTAGAGGAGAGGGTCCGGGAGTCTAGCTAGTCCGAGGGCAAGGAGTCCGGCGAACTAGGGGATCCGTTTATCTAGTACGAGGTGTTTAATAGGTACTAGTAGGTAGTAGCCCTAGTTAGGGATCTCGGTAACCTATATCTCGTAATCGGAACTAGTATAGAGTTCGTCCCGGATCGAGGTAGTAGTAAAAGGGATATTAGAAAAGGAAAGGTTACTTAATATCCTTGTAGTCTATTATTACATAATTACTAAAGTATACGATTTAGGTAGCGTACTTTCTTTTAAAGTACGAGTTAGGTAGTAGATTACCTTATATTTCTCGTAGTAACCTAGATAGCTAGAAATCTAGTAATCTTTATTATCTAGGTTAAGGACGTAACTAGCGTCGTAGGTAGGCGCCCCGGCTTCCCCGATATAGTCTATACCCGTCGCGGACGTCTACTAAGTAAGGAGGGTGCCGCTATTAGCCGACTAGGCCCTAGGCTCGAATAGCTCGTAGCGGACGTTAAAGTCTCCCCCGATAAGTATAGGGGAGGTAGGCGTAAGGGAGAGTATATAGTCTAGGGCTTCCTACTACTAGGGCTATCGGTAGATATTTAGTACGCTATACCCGTTAATATTAACCTAGAGGAGATCTCTAGATATACGGGGGTAGATAATAGCGACGTATAGCCTATCGCTTTTAAGAGAGTATATAAAGACCCGAGGGCGGGTAGCTTCCTAATTATCTAAATCCCCCTATAATTCCACGGGGGAGAGGAGGGAGTAGGCGGGGTAGTTCGAGGTCCGGTTCCCTATAGAGGTAAAGGGTTCCTAGACGTAGAGGAGGTTGATACGCTACTCGAAGGTAAGCTAAAGAAGCGCTATATAGTACTATAGGCTCCGTCCGACGTTAGCCTAGTAGACCTATAGCGTCCGTAGTATATTCGTTCGGGTATACGGTATTATAGACCGGCGTCTAATATATCGTAGTCCGATTCCTAGGTAGTTTTAGGGGCGGGTTAAGAGGGTAGGGGGGTAGGTACCCGAGTTCGCGCTATAAGTCGGCGGACGTTTATATCCCCTACTACCTACGAGGTAGCCCTCTTAGGCCTCCGAGTAGGCTTAGCGGGGGGAGAAGTCGGGCTTACGCCGGCGGGTAGGGCGGTTCCGCGGATACCTACGAGGGGTCCGTAGACGAGTCTATAGGCACCTAGGACGGGGTAGTCGAGTCCGTAGGCGCTTAGGACGGGGCGGTAGACGCCTACGAGGAGCTTTCCGTACCGCTATAGTCGCTATCGCTATACGTAGCCCTAAAGCTTACTATACCGAGGCGGCGGACCTACTAGAGGTCCTTCTTCGTAAGAGGTCGGATTACCCCGTAGGATTTAAGAGGCGCTACCGGGTAGCGTACGTAGTTTAAGGGGAAGGGACCGTAGTAGTTCGCGTACTACGTAGGTCGGGGGTAGGCGGCGCTAGCGGGGCTATTATAATCTTACGTCTTCTTCCCGTAGTTCGAGTACCTAGGGTCCCTAGTATAGTTCGGCCCGCGGTAGTAGCTCTAGTATCCGGGGTTATATAGCGTGACCTAGGGCGTCTTCTTAATCTCCCTAGAGAGATTACTCTTAAAGATACGGAACGGTCGGGTAGGCGTAGTAAAGGATACTACTTACGTAGCGAAGCCTTACGAGTCCGGGCCGTATCGGGAGATCTAGTAGCGTATAGGGTCTACCTAAGTCTAGGATCGGATCTCGGAGAGTACTATATCGAGGTATAGGACTAACCTAGAGCCGTCGTAGGCGGTAATAGAGCTAGGGACGCGGGGGAGCGCGTAGTTTACCTAGGCCTAGGGGATAATAGCCGAGTCGGCGTTAATAGCCCGGAGTATAAGCTTGTGGTTTTCTTAGGCTATAAGGTAGTCCTGGATTTTAGCGCTAGCCGGGGTAAAGGCCTATCTAGTCTACGTAATAGTAGCCTTCGGGAGGTCGTCTAGTATAATCTTAGTAGCCTCGTAGACCACCTTACGGATAATAAAGGGCGCGACGCCCTTAAGACGCTCTATAGCGGGTACGGTAACTAGGATACGCCTATCCTTAGGTAGTAAAGGCCGGGTGCGGGCCCGAGCTAGGCCGGGCTTCGGAGCTAGTATTATAGAGTTTTCCGGTAGGTTTTTCGCGGTCTCCGCGATACCCGCCTAGGAGCCGGTAGGCTATTAGGCTAGAGGTAAGGCTATAGGAGAAGGTAGCTTATAGCCTATTACGAAGGCCTAGAGTTATACTATAATTAGGCGCTAGAGTTTCCGAGCGACCTCGATAGTAGTAGGGTTAGTAAGGCTTTTAGCGTAGTCGTCGAAGGCCGAGGCGAAAAGCTCTACGGTGTCCTAGTATATCGTCTACTCGCGTCTAGCGTTTAGTACCGTCTAATATACGGCCTTAGAGGACGAGGGGAAGCGTAAGCCCGCGAGGTCGATCGGGATAGGGTAGGCCTAGTTCTAGATCCGGACTCTCTTCGAGGAGGACTAGAGGTAGTTATAGCCTAGAGACTCGGGGTCTAGGTCGCGGGTGTAGCCGCTAAGGAGGCCTAGCGGCCGTGGAGAAGTGTCTCCTATCGCCCTAGGCGAGGAGCCTAGGGGAGGAAGAGGTTATCGTATGCTTTATAGGCGTCGGCGAGTACTGCAGTAGTACTAGGCCCTTAGTAAGGTATACCTAGAATCTAAGGTAAGAGAGTTAGTTCCGGGCTTATAACTATGAAACGGATCGGGTCCGTGCGTATCGCGAGAAAAGGAGTAGTAAACACTAATCGCGCTAGACCGAAAGCGGTTAAGAGAGAATTAATAATTAAGTAATTAATTATCTACTAGTCTATCTAGTACTATTTATATACATACTTTAAAGTCTCCTTATCGTATCGTAATAACTTCTGTACTATTAATAGGCCTATCTATAGATCTATAACACGACTAATTAATCCTCTAGACGCCGGAATTTAACCGTTAAGGCGACTAAGGTGTTAAGACCCTAGGGTCGATTATTTTAATTAACATATTAGATACCCGATAACTCGGTTATATTACTACTACTCCCTCTAAATAGTAACCCGATTAGGAATAGGATACGCTCGCCTAGGGGACGAAGCCTCTCCTAAGGACTAGCTCCTAGGTAATAATTAGTTCTAAGATAGTAAGGAACGCCCCCGTAACGAGCGCGACGATCGACTAGCGGCCTAAGAGGAGGAGCTAGCGGACCTAAGGGCCTCGTAAGTACGAGTAATAGTATAATTAGACGCGCTATTAGCTAGGGAAGCCGAGCGCGAGGTAGCTAGGGTTACGACCCCGGGTACTACCGCTAATACCGTAGGAGTAGGAGCTCCTAGCGGGAACCCTAGAGTCGTGACTCTAGGCGCTAACACCGCCGGAGTAGAGGCTCCTAGCGGGAACCCTAGAGCCGCGGCCCTAGGCGAAAGAATTACTAGGCCCGCTAGGCCTAGCGGATAGAATACCGAGGAATAGACCCGGAGCGTAGCGTTAGCTACTACCCTATCGGACGTAGCCTTACTACTAGCTCACGATAAGTAACCTTTATCGCGCTAAGCGATAGAGAATATCGTTAGAGACTTTACGAAGAAGTACTCTTCGACACTAACCCTAGGGGTAATACTAGGGGTAGTACCGTCGTACCGCCCTACCCCGAAGCCGGATACGGCTCTTATCCGTACTACGCCTATTTAGATAGGCGTAGCGGTACTAGATTAGAAGAGTTTTCGCTTTAAAGTTACGGAAAGTAAATAACTCTAGGGAGCGAGCTAATAGAACGAGTAGTAGTCGATTCTCTATAGAGCGCTCGATAGTATCGGATAGCTACCTAAGTACGAGTATAGGATAGGGCTCTTCTCTAGAGACGAATCTACCCTATTAATAGCGATCCTACTTAATATAAAAGGCCCTACTAACACGATCGCTCTTAGCTACCGTAGGCGCGGGATAGCGATACTATTAGCGCTACGGAATACCTTTAAGGCGAGCGATAGGGATCGCTACCGCGAGAACGTATAGAAGCTCCGCTCTATAAAGTAGGATAGTAAGGATACTCTAAAGTTCGTCGTAGACTAGTAAATAGTTATATAGGACGTTATAATAGATAACCCTACGATAAGCGATAAGTAGATTAGGACTAACTTCTTATACGCTATTAATACTAGTAGTAAGGCCGACCGATAGGTAAAGGATATCCTTTACGAGCTCTATATTATTAATATTACGTCCTACTAATACTACGAGCGCTTCTCCCGCGAGTTTAACTATAAAGGAACTAGCTTAACGTACGCCGTTAGCTATACCGAAGGCGGCTTTTTCGAATCGAGATGTATATACTAGAACTACGGGTAGAAGGGCTATAGGAAATATAACTACCCCGAGTATAAGGTTAGGGACGGCTATAAGTATAAGCCTAAAAATACTAAGGACGACTAGGGAGGCGGTAAGTCTACTAGAAGCGCTAGAGGGGCTAAAGGTACTAAGGGAGCTAATAGCTACGTCGCCGAAGGCGGCGAGAAGGTAGGAAACTTTCACCTCTATAGCGGGATACCGGAAGTATACTTAATATCCCTTAAGTAGAGCTCGAACCTACTCTTTAATATAGGTAGCGACGTCTACGTTATAAACGACTTAATAGACCTCGACCCGAATACTATCGTCGCCTTAGGTACTTCCTACCTAGTTAACACGGGCGTAGGCCCGGTATATACGATATACGCGGGTATAGTAGACCTTAAAATCGTCTAGCCTAGTAATAATAGCTCCGTATATATAGTTATTTCGCTCCTTAATACCCTATATATCCCTAGATTCCTAATTAAGATTATATCTAGTAAACTTATATATAGAGCCGGGGGCGAGGTTAAGAATAACACGCTACTAGATCTAAAAGGTACCGTAATCGTAGAGCTAAACCCGAAACGTAGAGGCTACCTACTATAGTAGTACGGCGAGAACGAGCCCCTTAAAACAATAGCCCCGGCCGTCCGGCCCGCTACGGCGATCTACTATACCGTATCTATACTCTACGAGTATATCACGAGCTTCGAAGTCGAGTACCTAGCGGCCGTGCTTACGGCGTACGTCGAAGACGATAGGGGCGTATACCGTATAACGGACGAGCTTACGAGGACGCTTATCCTATAGTATAGACGACTCGGCTATTATAGCCTCGATAGGCTACGTAAAACGGTTAAATCGACGATAGGGATTAATATCTAGATATCCCTACTCGAACCCCTACCCTACGAGGTATACGATTAGGTAAAGATCGTGAAAATCCCGAGTAAAGACGCGATTAAGCTAGCTACTTTTACTAGCGAGGTTATCTACTTCGACCTAGGAGAGCTTAAGCCGGAGACCGTTAACGGTAATAAGTACTTTAGTATCTAGATAGACTAGTACTCCCGCTACCGATAGTTTACTACCTATAAGTAAAAGAACGACGTTCTTACTAACCTTAAGTACTCGGTCGACGCGCTTAACCTATAGATTATACCCCGACGCGTATAACGACTATAGGTAGATAGAGTACGAGAACTTACCGTAGAGGGTGTATTAACGAAGCTAACGGAGTTCGAGCGCTTCTACCGCGATATATATATTAAATTAGCGATCTCCGCTCCGTATAACTACTACTAGAATAGCGTCGCGGAACGAGGTATTCGCGTTATCTAGGACTCTACGCGCGCTACGTCTATCTAGATACGTATCCTATCCTACTTTTAGGACCGACTAATAGAAGGCACCGTATACGTTACTAACTAGATAGCTTCGAGTAGTATCCCCGCTACGGAGATACCGTACTAACGCTTCTTTAACTCGTTAGCGCGTAGGGGCACGTCTACCGCTAGCAACGATATAAGCGTCGTCGAGGATAGGGGCGCTAGATCGACGAATATGCCCGATATATTATACCTACGGATCCTAGGCTCCGTATATATAGTATTCGTGGAACACTCGTATCGAGTTACCGTAGAGAAGCTTAAGCCGCGTAGTACAAAGGGGATCTTCCTCGGATACGCGGGCGGGTATAACTACTACGTGTAGTTAATAGACAGTAGCCGCTAGGTCCGTACCCTAAACGTCGTCTTCTACGAAGACTAGGGCCTAAAACCGGCGGTAACTTACCTACTACGCACGCCCGGCGAGGCCGTATAAGTACTAGTAATTACCGACCTACGCGAAATCGTCCGGTTACTACTACCTACGGTGTAGAGAAGGCTCCGCTACCGTATAATTAAGCTAAAGGGGCACGTTAAAAGTAACGACCTAAACGTAGACGACTAGGTAGTTACTAATAACGAGAGCGGCCTACTCCGGCTAAAGCGCGGTAGGCTAAAGAAGATATATAAGGACGTCTATACGCCTAAACTATTCACGCTAGATAAGACGTTTATATACGCTATAGAGTAGATCGATACCGAAAACGCTACCGAAGCCGATTACTTCTAGGGAAGTACCTTCGCTACGGATAATTTAAACGATACCCCGACTTTTATAGTAGTAATAGCCGGTCCCGACGTAGCCGAGTAGGTAAAGGCCTACTCTAAGGAGATTACGTAGCTAATTAAGTTAGGAATATTCGAATTCGTCGATTAAGCTATAGCTAATAACCTTATCTTAGCGAAATAGGTTCTCCGTAAGAAGTACCTAGTAGACGGTACGCTAGATAAGTATAAGGCGCGCCTAGTAGCTAGGGGCTTTACCTAGTAGTTTAGTGTTAACTACTTTAAGACGTTATTATTAATAGTACGGATAACTAGCTAGAGAATACTACTCGTACTAGCTATAATCTATAACTAGCACGTCGTATAAGTAGATTTTATCGGCGCTTATCTTAAGGGGACGCTCTATAAGGTTATCTATATAAGACTCTTCCCCTTACTTAAGAAGTATATTAAATAGTTAGACCTAAGTATACGGCCTATAGGTTAGCACCGCGGCTATATTATCTACCTACGTAGGCTAATCTACGGCCTAAAGTAATCCGGGGTAGAATAGTAGAAGTATATCCGTAAGAAGCTAAGTAAGCTAGGAATTATAGTACTTACGGTAGATAAGGTAGTATACGCGTCTAAGTAAGGTAAAGAGGTGCCTAAAATTATTACCGTATCTTACGTAGACGACTTTATACTTATAGGACCTAATAGGGAGTTAATTAACTATATAATCGTAGCCCTTAGTACTATAGTCGAACTTACTAACCTTAAAGACGCGAAATAGTACCTAGGCGTCCGCCTTACTAGAGAGGCGGATAGAGGATTCCTCCTCGACTAAGAATAGTATATTACTAAGGCGCTTAAGGCCCTAGAGATAATAGATTACCGTACTACTAGTATACCCTTTAAGCCCGGTAACCTAAGTATACTAGTAGAACCGCCGGATAACGCGACCGATAACGCGATCGGAAAGAGCTTCCGCTATATCCTAAGTAAGTATAACTTTACTACTAATACTATAAGGCCCGATCTCTCCTTCGCTAGATTAATATAGGCGCGGGTAATAAGTAAGCCTACCGTAACTTAACTAGCCGGGCTAAAGCGTGTCCCTCGCTACGTTAAGGGAAGGCTATCGCTAGCTATTAGGTACTAAGTAAACTACCGCTATAAGTAGTTTAGCGAGCTTAGCCTCTACGGCGTATACGACTCCTCCTTCGCGACTAATCCGTCTACCGCTCGTTTAAATAGTAGGTGTAGGATTAAGCAAGCGATCTAGCTCAAGTAGAGCAACAATTAGGGACGGCAATTACGGCAGCAGGAGCTACCGCTAGGGCAGCCAGGGCAGCTAGGGCGGCCCTAGGCTGCAAGCCAAGGAGGTTGCTAGCGCGGTACTACGTGCCAGGCATACTAGAATGCGCCCGGAGATTGCAAAGATCGGATGGAACAACAACATCACATTCCTACCCTCCTAGTATAAAGATTAGAGGGTAGTAGCTAGTTTTTATCCTCTATAGAATAATTTATCCTCTTAAACGTATATAGTAGCTGCGAAACCTTAATTAAGTATAGTAAGGTAAATTACTAAATTCTTTTCACGCGCTTCTATAAGCTTAATTAACCTACCTATCTAAGGTTCTATTACGGCTCTTAACCTCTCTTTCTAAATAATATACCTAAAATAAGAGTAGGTACTACCTAAGGGGGTAGTACTAATCCAGATAACTAGCTACTAAGTGATAAAGATTCCTCACTACCTCTCGAGGCGCAAGATTACCTAAACTAGCTAGTAGAATAAGAACAAGAGATAGTAGTAATAAGAGCCGAACTAGCTAAGATAAGGACTACTTTTATAGCCTAAAAGCCAGCACCCGCTAGCGAGTAGTCTCCTAGCAGTGAATAAGAGGAAGAGTCTAAGGAAGAGATAGTTACCTTAGGACCGACGAGAGCTAGGTAAGCAGCACGAGGTACTACACGCGGGCAAAGCTCTCTTTCCCTAAGAGGAGAACTAGTATCCGGACCGAGACCGGACGATAATTAATAACTAAAAGCACTCGAAACTATATTTAAAGAGTTTACACGAAAGTACTCTACGTCTATAGTCGAATAACCGAATACTTAGTAGTATTAACATCGCGCGATACCGGATACCGCGCTTATCCGGTAAATAGAGCTACATAGGGGTAAACCCTTACTAAAATAGAAGGATTTCCGCTTTAAGATAGCTAAAAGTAAGT
>ML978712.1:936961-958012 GCA_010015785.1 Saccharata proteae CBS 121410 | reverse complement strand
GTAATAGTAGGTTCTAGCTACTTAAGTCCTCGAATCCGATCGTCGTATAAGAGCTAGAGTTAGCTCGTAGACGATCCCTCCCGATCTAGTACGACTATCTACTAAAACCCTTACTTACGATCTACTACCGCTCGCTACTAATCCGACTAAATAACCGAGTAACCGGCTAAATAATAGAGGGTAATAAGTAGCTAATAGAGGGTAACGAATAGAACTACGTGCGCCCTTGCTATCCTACGATTATAGAACCGCCTTAGCCGTTTAATAACGTCGTAGAGCTTAGAACGGCTATTACGAATAACCTAGCTTAGATATTTACTTAGATTAGCTCGCTTTACGATAAAGCTAACGATAACTCCTACCTTCTTAAGTAGAAGAATACGGAGATTATAGAAGGCTCTCTCCGCGTTAGGGATCTAGAGACGGCTACCCGTATCCTATAGGATACTATTAATAGGGGTAGTAATACTAATACTACTACTGCTACTACTGCTGCTGATAATGATCTAGATAAAGGCCGCGAAAAGATTAAGATTAAACCTTTTAATAGCTTAAAGGAGGGTTATATAGGGTTTAAGAATCGTGTTTAGATAAAGTTCTTAATCGAGTATAAGTACTACGCTACTAAGTATACTAAGCTAGGATACGTGATTAATAAGCTCGGACTAGTTAGCTTTAAATAGATCTCTCTAAGGATCGAGAACGGTGTTCCTACCTTTAAGACTATAGACGAATTATAGTCGCTCCTAGACTAGGCTTTTAAGGATCCTTAGCGTAAAGCTAATACCGTCCGTGAGATCTATAGGTTAAAGATAAAGAATCGAGAATTTAGCGACTTTATCGCTAATTTCCGCCGCCTATAAGGAGAAACTAGCTTTAGTAACGATGCGCTTATAGCTATCCTCTAGGGTAATATCTCTTACGAGCTCTAGACCTTACTTGTTAACTACGATATTCCGGATAAGTTAGACGACTTTATTAACTTACTCGTAAAGCTCGACGCTAAGTAGCGCACCCTTAAGGAGATTACACGTTATAGTAACTATAAACCTCGTGTCTCTACTCCTATAGCTATAGCTACGGCTATAGCCGTACCGCTACCTCCGTCCCCTACTATAGCTCCGGCTAACCCCGACGCTATAGATCTATCTACGGGACGACGTGGACCTCTAACGCCTACCGAGCGTAAGTATAGGCTCGATAATCGCCTCTATCTATACTACGGGGGCCTAGGCTATATCTCTAACGGCTGCCCTAACCGTAGTACGCGTATCGCGACTTCTACGATTACGGTTAGCCCTACGCCTACGCCTGCGCCTACGCCTACGGCTCCTACCGCTCCTTATAACTAGGGAAACTAAGTACTCCTGCCTAGCGTCGCGGCTAGGAGTCCCCTTCGACGATATTAGTCTCTATTTCTACCTTTTGTAAGGCGGGTAACGCCGGACCTCTACGGAGCAGGCGCTGAGCATGCGAGGAGCATGCGTGGGTTGGATACCGTCCGTATCGAGGACGCAGTGGCAAGGCTTGGCTCGCTTAGGTTAGTAAGCAAGAGTAACCTTCAAAGGAAGCGCTAGCCAAGGAGGATAGGATTCTTCATAGGTTATCGTCATAACAGAATCTAGACCCTTTAGTGTCTAATTACTCGTCCTATCCCTATGCATATACTACTCAGGTAGCACTCCGGTGTTTAGTCTCAGTAGGCCCATTACACCTTTAGTACTACTTCTTATAACTAGTACTTTGTTCTACCTTATACCCTAGGTAGCCTTATTAATATAGAGTCGCTCGTTAATAGTAGTACTACTAGTTTTACCTTTATTAATATTACCTTTATGTAAGACATCTTGATTAATCGAGGTATCGGACGGCCGGAGGCTAGGTACACGTGACTAGGTCACGTGGTACTTACCCCTCTCGATAGGGTAACGAGGCCCCCTCGATTATATCTACGTAGCCTCCTAGATAGCTTTTTCCTCCATATGTAACTACCTTTGTCTATACCTTTAATAGCTAGTAGAGCGTGAGATACCTCCCTCGCTCTATCTTCTTATATAGTAGCTGCGATAGGTAATCGAATGTAATAGGTCTACCTGCAAGGACTACTATCTAAGTAACCTATTGTACTGTCGAATTACACCGCTCTCTAGCCTTTTCTCCGAGCTATTTACTTACTCTTAGAGAACCTATATAACGATCGGTTATCATCACCGTTTCTCTTATCCACCTCGATAATCTACCTTAATTACCTCGATTACCTCCTCGTCGTCGTCGACCTCCTCGTCTACCTCGTTAAATCCGATACTTCTATTAACCTTCGAATCGCCTATAGGGGCAGGTTCCCTAGCGAAGCTAGCTAGGGCGAGAGTAGTACCGACGGGTATTTATAATCGCTAGTAAAAGTAGTACCGACGGGTATCTATAATTACTAACTAGTATAGCTACCGAAGGCCTAGGAAGGATGTCGCGGCGCGTAACTTCGTGCGCTAAGGATAGATAATACGACGTGCCTGCTACCGGGCTTACTAAGGAATAATACGCCGTTACTTGCGCTAGAAAGAGGATAGGTCACTATTACAAAGGCACCCTAAGGATAAGGGAACAATTAGCGAGTTACTAGCTACTATAGCGGCCTAGTAGTAGACTAAAGGCAAGTTACTAGCTACTATATTAGTCTAGTAACGAACTAGGCGAGTTACTAGCTACTATAGTAGTCTAGTAACGAGCTAAAACCGAGTTATAAGCTACTATAGCGGCTTTGTAATACGGCGGCGCTCTTTAGCGCTAGCGAGGGCTAAGGGCGTAGTAATTACTCCCTATTAGAAGGCTATTCTCGTATACTTATGTTAAGTAACTTTTCGCTAGGATTAAGACCCCCGGTAACACTACGCTGGAGTTAATAGCTCAAAATTACTCTACATGCGCCCTACTCGCGGAGAGTAACCTTTTCGCCGGGATCGAGTTCCCTAGTAAACCTATACGCTGGAGTTAAATACTCGAATTACTCCGCGCCTCTTTAAAAGTCTTAGTAGTACGGGTTTAATTCCTGTTCTAAGTAATCTTTACTTATAGTTATAGGTTTTAATACCCGCGTGGAGCACCTTTTACGCTTAAGTTAAACGTTTAATCCGTTACTTAGCGCCTACTTATGACTTACGGGTTTAATTTCCGTGTTAAGTAATTCTTTCTACGTTGGAATTGAACGTTTAATCCGTTCTTTTAGCGCCTACTTAAGGTCGTAGGTTTAATTCCTACGCGGAGTAAAACTTTTTTCGCCTATAGGGAGTAATTTTCCCTAGCGAAGCTAGTTTTATCTAGTAAAATTGTGCTGGAATTAGACGTCTAATCAGCGTTATCTAGTGCTATACCGAGGACCTAGGGTTACTTGTTACCCTGTAATAGCTACCTCGTCGGCTTAGGTTACGGATTAATCACCGTATTAAGTAAAACCTTTTCCGCCGCGCTAGAGTTAAGCTTTCGATTACTCCTCTAGCGCTATTAAGGGCCTAGGGTTATAGCTATTGCTGCCCTAAGGATACTCCCTCGATTACTTAGTAATGAGCACCTTTTTCGCCGGGGCCGAGCCCCTAGTAACTCCTGCGAGGGCCTAGGATTAGAGTAGTTCTTACTTACCTATAAGAGGCTATTCTCGTATAAAACCCCTTTGTCGCCGGGATTAGATTCAAATCCCTGGCGAAGCTAAAGCGCTGAGAAATTAGCGTAAAAAGAACCTAAGCATAGAGGTTACCTACTACTACGCCTCTACGGATAGGGGCGACGATAAGACTAATAACGTTATTCGAACGAGCTTATACGGTTACTTCTTATTACACCGTATACTCTAGTTTTTTAACCTCGAAAATATAGTTAAAACGTTAAATTAGCTACTAGTATCGACCTTAAAGTATTCCCCCTTCTGAAAATTACTCCTGTTATAACCTACGCGTTTAGATTGTTTACTACGTTGAAAAGTACGCCTACGAGAGCCTTCTTCGGATACGCCTTACGGCTACGGATTTAGCAGGTTTTACCTATATATAGTAATAAAACTTTCTACCGACGCTTAGACTAACGACCTATAGCTTCTTTTACTAAAAGGTATTCTCCGTTATTTAGGTCTCGGGTAAAGCACCGTGTTAAATTTAGTAAGCGTTGTTTTCCTTCTACCTACTAGCGAGATTCCGTACTATTAATTCTTTTAAATCTTGCTACGTAGGGGCGTGCCCGCCGGTAGGCGCGCTATGTAAAGTATAGGGGCGCTGTTAATTACGCTAAGGATAGCGCTATAGTACGCGAGCGCGAGCGCGAGCGCGAGTAAAAGACGTAAGTAGTAAGAGGCGTTAAAATTAAAACTAAAATCGCCGTTCGAACTACCGTCTAATAAGTTTTTTCGCTTATTTTCGCTCGTTTTTCGTATTCCTCTTATCCTTAATTCTAGGTTTGTTCTTTGTACCGCGCGTGTTAAGTAAGTATATAGTGTCGATGGCCGTTCTTTTTACTATAGGGGCGCCTTTTTAACCCCTATGATTGCCTTAAAACAGTTCGAAAGTTCAGCTAACACGTAATACTCACCGCTGTCACGCGGTAGCGGTGAAGACTCACGATAGTGCCTAAGGACAAGATATAAGTAGATAGATGAATAAGTCCTAGAGCGTCTAGCTACACGATACTCTAAATAGTAGCGTAGCTAGGGCTATAGTCTATCTACGAATACTATAGAAGTATCTCTTAAATAAGAGGATAGTCTATAGGACAAGGAGATCTATGCAGACAAGAGACAAGGAGATCTACGTAGAATCCAAAAGACAAAGAGTGGATAGTCCTATGGACGAACAGGAAACAAGAAGTAAGTAGCAAGCAAAATACTTAATAGTACCCCCCCGAAAAAAAGGGGTCGTCCCGACTCCTTAACTACTTAATCTAGTAGTCGTGCGGGCTTCTACCGGGGTCGACTACGTCTCGTCGGTAGTAATACTTAGGGATTAGGCGCAACTACGTCGTCTAGGGGCAAGGGCTAATTAGGAGGGTCCTGAGTAACGTTACTAAGTCGTTCGTTAGGTGCGAAATCGGAGTCGAGTATAGGTAGCCCGCGTGTTTACTTATAAGCACGAATAAGGTGCTTTAGCAAACGATCCTTACGTGTCTATAGGTTACGGTTATCGTCGTAGTCTCTAAACTTAGTAAGGTATTCCGTGAAGAAGGGTCCGCGGCTACGGCGTGTCCGACGTTAAGCTAGTAGACGCTTAATAGCTATCTAGTTATTAGGGTCTAGAACTAGATCTAGAGGGGCTCCTCGTCTAAAGGGATTAGCTTTAGTAGGTCCGCGCTCGATTTGCTCGATAGAGATCACGGGATGTATTTTGTAGTACGACGGTAGATCTAGCTAGACGGCTTTCCCATAGCCCGTGATACGCGTGATAGGGAAAGGCCTAATCCGTTTAATTCCGAACTTACCCCTCTACTCTAGGGCCGTACTAGGAGCGGTGTAACCCTTTTTAAGATTCTTTTTTACATTAATATAGACTATATCGCCTACCTGAAGTGTAAGTAGCTAATAGGCTTAATTAAAGCGCTTCTTTATGCGGAGATTCGCCTAGACTAGAGAATTAGTAGCCTTATAACGAAGAAGTTAACGTCGAGTAGCTAGATTATCTTCTATAGCGGAAGGGAGTAGGTAGATAAGGTCGAGCTCCTCGCGAACCTTTCTACCTATAAGATACTCGTTAGGTGAAATTTCGGTAGAGGCGTTACTAGAGTTGTTTATCTACCGATAGATAATTAGTAGAATGTCTACCTAGTTATCGTGGCCGGCTATAAGCTAGAATCGCAAGGCGATCTCGATAGTTTAGTTAGAACGCTCGCTCTAGCCGTCGCTAGTAGGGTAGTAAGCTGTAGTAATATAGAGCTTAGTCCCTAAGCGTTCGAAAATAGATCGCTATATGTTAGAAACAAACTTAGTATCCCTATTAGAAATAATAGCTATAGGTATGCCCTAGTAAGTAGTAGCGCTAAGGAACGCCCTAGCCTATTTAGCTACGCTCTAATCGTTACGGCCGGGGAAAGTAAGCACTATACGTAAGGCCTTATAGGTGACGGACATAAAGGCGTTATATCTAATATACTCGGGTAGACTAACCACGATATCGATCGTTAAGGTATAAAATAGTACGCTCGTATACGTAATCGGTTTAAGCTCGCTAAATAGTTTATAACGGGTTATTTGGGCTAAATTATAGGCAGGACATTGTTAAATGTAGCGCGTAAGGCGGCGAGCGAGCTTACGAGTGTAATACCCGACGCGGAGACGCTTATATACGCGATTAAACCTATAATAAGATAGGTAATCGTGAGTAAAGGAAAACATATCGGCCTACATTAATTTAGGAATATATAGTCGTAAGCGCTAATCGTTACTGTCTACATAGTAGACTAAATCGTCGCGCAGGACGAAAGGGATCCTAGGCTAAGGATCTTCCGTAAGCGTAGAAAGGATAGAAGAAATATAACGGTCCGTCTTATAGGTAGTTTATAAACGTCTACGGAAATCCTTAGACATTTCTACTATAGACGTGTAGTAAGTAGAGCTCCTAAGCTACTAATCTACGTGCCGGTTAAGAATCTCTTTAAGCCTACCTTCGGGGCGCTATGGCTTCCTTAGCAACCGTAATAGCGCGTTAGGCACTACATGTTCCTTCCCGGGACGGTATCGAAAATCTAAATTAAAGCTAGAGAGATATATTAATTAATTAATTAATTTGATTTTACGTCCGCTAGCGTCGGAGCCGATAGGCTCCGACGCTAAGACCTCCCGGGGGGTACTATAGACGCGCTATGTAGTAGACTTCCGCAGCTTATTACTAGCTACTACCTCCGAAGGCGATAGTCGTAGGGACTACTACGGCTATACCGCGTTCTACAGAGGCCCGCCCCGTTAGATAGGCGGGGTTCAAGGAATGTCTATGTATAGTGTATGTATATAGGGACCGTTTTAATACGGTCGGAGCGCTTATGCAGAGGTATAACATCCTCGCGGCGCGTAGGGAGGGAAGAAGGTCGCGGCGAGGCGTAGCTAGGGGGGAGGAGGAGGCTAAGTAGGCATATAAGGAAAAGTAAGGAGCGGCTAAGGTCGGTGGATCTACCCCTAGAAATTACCGGGGGCAGACGTTCGAGTAGAAGGTAGTTACCTCTAGATACGTAGTAAAACGCGGCGGGTTCTTTAGAAGCCGGGCGAGGAGTACCTAGCCGTCCTTAGTAGTAATCGGGGGCCTAGTTAGGTCCTTTATCGGCTACCTACTAAATATACGGTATACGCGCGGGCACCGCACGACGTAGTCGGGCGTCTTAGGCCGCCCGCAAGAGCAGGTAACTCGGGCATCCTCGTATCGGTATTTTCGATAATACTAGTAGAAGTCACCGTGTAATATCCGGGTAGTAAGGTACCGGGCGAGTATAGGTCGAGCGAGGGCAAGAGCTTATAGCTCGCGCTCCGGATTATATCCTAGGGCCTACCGGCTATAATACTAGCTAAGCTTCGTAGAGGCCGAGGCCTACTAGTCCCGGGCTACGGCGCGGATATAGTCGCGGCTAATACTCTTAACTCTAGATAGGGTCGGGTAAGTAGCTATACCTATCGGCTCTATATTCGATTTAGCCGCGGCGTTCGCGAGGGCGTCCGCGATTTCGTTACCGGGGATCCTTATATAGCCTAGGGACCACCGGACTCGGATAGGCAGGGCGTCTATAACGGAGTAGACGCCTAGGAAGGCCTATTATAAGGTCTTAGAGGCTATCCCGCGTAGTCCCTAGATGACCGACGTACTATCCACGTAGAGCTAGATAGTCGTCTACCTATAGGGGAGTCGTAGCGCGTGCTAGAGGCCGCGCTACGCCCCGATTACTTCCGCGTCGAAGACGTGTAAGAGGCTGTTTAGGCGGCTAGTACCCTCCGTAACCCGCTACTAGCCGCGGTAGATAGCGTAGCCGTATACTACTCGCTTAGTCTCCTCGTGCTACTATTCGGTTCCGTCCGAGAAGACTATAATAGTCTCTTTAGGGAGGGCGCGCTACTAGGTTATAAAGGTCCGAGTAGCCTATTCCTTCGAGTAGCCTTCCGTAGGGTTAATCCGGCATCCGGGAGAATAGTACGGTGCTACGAGCTATAACCTCGGGAGTAGCGGGAGCGTCTAGGCTATCCTCTATACCCGGGACCGTAGTCGGAGGCTCCTACCCGTGCCGCGACCTCTTAGCGGGAGGGTGGAGCGCCGTATAAGTAGATAGGTAGCGTCTATAGTGCGAAGGTGCCGGGTAAAGCGTTACTTAACGTCTTCGAGTACTACTACGGCGTTCGGAAGGCCTAATTCGCGGAAGAGGACTAGTATCGGGGTCGTACGCTAGACGGGCAAAACGGCGCGGGCCGCGAGGGAGAGAGTACGGTCTAGTAAGGTTATATACTACCCGACCCGGGTACTAACGACCCTCTATCCGGTAGCCCGGCTTACCCTAGCGTATTTAGTGCGGCCTTTATACTAGACCTCCGCGCCGTATAGAAGGGCGGGGAGGATGTAGGTAACTACGGCCTTACGGAGGGCTACTACTAGAGGGCTATACGTTATATATACTAGTCCACGGAGGTATTAGCTTACCTTCCGCGTAATAGTAACTCTCTACGCGACATAGCGCCGGAAGGTAAGCTTACGGTTAAACTATATTCCGAGCTATCGTAGGGCTAGTTAGCTACTATTACCCCTCTACGGGGCCGGGGTTAGGGTAATAACGTGGTCCTAGCTAACCTCGTAGCGTAGGTTATAGTTTCCGTTACGTCGTGTAAGATATATTATCTCTTCCTTTTCCGGGGTAAAGAAGACCTTGTTCTCGAGCCCCTAGGCTTATACCTATGCGATATCCACCGCAATACGGGCGGTAGCCTCGTCTAGCGAGTATTCCGCGCGGTAGAGGTAGACGTCGTCCGCGTACCTAAAGCGGAGGTTCCGGTCCTAGTTAAGGAGCTCGGCTAGGTATAGGGTGTACAGGACCGGGGAAAGTAGTAATCCCTAAGGTGTGCCGTAGGCCGTAGGGCGGCTGTCCGTGACTATCGCGCCTAGGCGTACACGGACGCTACGCTGGGTAAGGAAGCTTCGAGTAAGCTAGAGGAGGTTTAGTAGCTAGCCTTACTATACTATCCGTCGAAGAAGGCGGTTTCGGAGTAGTACGTCGAAGGCGCCTTATACGTCTATTATAACTATAGTAACCTCCTTACCCGCAGCCTACGCGGATTTAACATCGTGGGTGAAGGAAGCTATAAGGTCGGTAGCGGAACGCTAGGGTAGGGCGCCGCCGTACTACGGGCTAAGGACGTTATGGCCTATAGCTAGGTATACGATCCGGCGGGCTATAAGGCGCTTAAGGCCCTTGCCCAAGTAGGATAGTAGGGCGATAGGGCGCTAGGACCTTAGCAAGGTGCGGTCCTTTTTACCCACCTTAGGTATTATAGCCACCTCCGCGAGTTTCTAGGGGGCAGGGAAGTGGCTAAGCTTAAGGCAGCGCTAGTAGAGTCTACGTATAGGTTCTCCTAGGTCGAGCTAGCTAGCTTTAAGCAGGCGTACCGTGATGCGATCCGGGCCGGGCGAGGTACTACTTACCCTAATAGCTACCCGTTCCGCCTCTTCCGGAGTAATAGTAGTGTCCCACGGAATATAGGCCGGTCCGTTAATCGGGGTGTTATCCGGGAGGTCGTCGTCGCTAGTGAAGCGGTTTAGAACCGCTTCCTAGAGAGCGGCGGCCTTAGCCCCCGGTTCCGTATAGAGGTGGCTATTATAGAGGATTAGGGCTTCCTGTTAGTTCTAGGAGAGCCTGTACTAGCCTACGATCGTATATAGCTACTAGTTATTAGCTAGGTTAGAGACCCGGTCCCGCTAGTAGTCTCGTTTAGCCCGCCGAACCGTCGCAAGAAACGCCCGTTTCTCCGGTATAGGTTCCCGGGAGCCCGGTTAGGCCGCCCTCCGGAAGGCCTTATACTACTAGTAATATTCCTCTATCTACTAAGGGGCGGAGCGGCCGCCTTATGCGCGTACTCTACCGGCCCCCTTAATCGCTCGCGTAAGGGCTATCGTGACCTACTTAACGATACCGTCTAGCTCTATACTAGACTAATATAGGGCTAGGTCCGGGAGTCCTACTAATCCGAGGGCTAGGAGCCCCGTAAACTAGGGGATCCGTTCGTCGGGTACGAGGTGTTAGGTAGGCGCCGGTAGGTAATAGCCCCTGTCCGGGATTTTAGTAACTTGTATAACGTAGTTAGAGCTAGTGTAGAGCTTATCCCGGATCGTCGTGGCCGAGAACGGGATATTAGAGAAGGATAGGTCGATGATATACCTAGTATCGTGCGTTAGTACCCTAGCTTCGCTAATATAGTCCACGCTAGTTACGGACGTCTATTACGCAAGACGAGTGCCGCCGTTCGAAGAGTAAGCCCCGGGCTCGAATAGCTCGTAGCGGACGTTAAAGTCGCCCCCGATAAGTATAGGTATTATAGGAGTAAGGGTAAGGACGTACTCTAGGGTGTCCGGTAGGCGAGGCTACCTATAGACGTTTAGCACCCTATACCCGTTAATGTTAACCTATAGGAGGTCCCTCGAGAGGCGGGGGTAAATAATAGCGACGTGTAACTTATCGCTTTTAAGAAAATATATAAGGACTCGAGGCCGTAAGGCCTCCTAGTCGTTAGAGTCCCCCTAGGACTTAACTAGGGAGAGGAGGAAGTAAGTAGGGTAGTTCGAGGTCCGGTTCCCTATAGCGGTATAAGGTTCCTAGTCGTAGAGTAGTTCTATGCGTTACTTATATACAAGCTATAGAAGCGCCGTATAGTACTACGGGCTACGTCTAACGTTAGCCTAGTAGACCTATAGCGTCTTTAGTATATTCGATCGGGTATACGATATTTATAGATCGGCGTCTATTATATCGTGATCCGGCCTAGTAGTAGGGGCCACGATAGGGGACTAGGAGGAGGCCGGGGGGGCTATAGATGCGAGGGACGAGGCCCGGGATTTCGTAGTTAGGCGGCGGACGTTTATGTCCCCGATTACCTACGAGGCGGCCCGCTTAGGCCTCTAGGTCGCGGGTCCTAAGGGTGCGATCGTAGCCGCTAGCGCCGTCCGGGCCGCGTAATTAGGGGAGGAGTCCGTTATAGGTAAGGAGTTAGTAGGCGCTACGTCCTCCGGGCTAGAATCCGTAGAGTCGTCGCTACCGGGGCTCTCGCTACCGGGGCTCTCGCCGCTAGGGCGTTCGCTGCCCGGGTCGTTAGCGTAGGGGTCGTCGTCGCTACCGCCGCTATAGATAGTCCGGTAGCTAGCCTTGCCTATACGGCGGACCTACTAGAGGTCCTTCTTCGTAAGGGGGCGAATAACCCTATAAGTCTTAACGGGCGCGGTAGGGTAGCGCGCGTAGTCCGAGGGGAAAGGCCTATAGTAGTTAGCGCACTAGGGAGGGAGGGGGTAGGAGGCCCTGGTAGGCCTATTATACTCCTATGTCTTCTTCCCGTAGTTTAAGCACCTAGGGTCCCTAGTGTAGTTCGGTCCTCGGTAGTACCCTTAGTAGCCCGGGCTGTAGAGGGTAACCTAGGGGGTCTTCTTAATCTCTCGAGAGAGATCGCTTTCGAAAATGCGGAACGGCCGTGTAGGTATAGTGAAGGATATAATCTACGTAGCGAGGCCCTAGGAATCCGGGCCGTGTCGAGAGATCTAGTAGCGTATAGGGTCCTTCTATGTCTAGGATCGGATTTCGTCGCGGACTATATCGAGATTGAGGGCGACCTTAGTGCCGTTAAAGGCGTTAATTGCGCTAGGGACGTAAGGGATAGCGTAGTTTAGCTAGACCTACGGGATTACTACCGAGTCGGCGTTAATCGCCCGGAGTATGCGCTCGCGTATTTCCTATACTATAAGGTGTTCGCGTATCTTGTCGTTAGCCGGGGTGAAAGCCTAGCTAGTCTACGTGACGGTAGCCTTAGGGAGGTTATCTAGTGTGATCTTAGTCGCCGCGTATACTACCTTCCGGATAATAAAGGGCGAAACGCCCTTAAGCCTCTCCGTAGCTAGCGCGGTGATTAGAATACGGCTGTCCCTAGGTAGGGACGGTCGTGCGCGGGCCCGAGTAGGGCTAGGCTTCGAAGCCGATTGCGTAGAGTTTTTAGGTAGGTCTTTCGCGGTCTTAGCGATGCCCGCCTATGTACTAGTATTTTACGACGGGGACGCTAGGGTTAGGGGTTTATGGCCGAGGATAAAGGCCTTAATTTATATCTCGATTAGGCGCTAGAGCTTCCGAGCGACCTTAACTTCGGACGGGTATGTAAGCCTCTTAGTATAGTCGTTAATAGCGGAGGTAAAGAGTTCCGTAGTGTCCTAGTATATCGTCTATTCCCGCCTAGCGTCTAAAACCGCCTGTCGAACGACCTTAGAGGAGGAGTACGGGGCCGTAAGGTCGATCGGGATAGGCTATAGCTAGCCCTATATACGGACTCTCTTCGAGGAGGCCTAGAGGTGAATATAACCTAGGGACTCGGGGTCTAGGTCGCGGGTATAGCCGCTGCGGAGGCCTAGCGGCCGTGGAGGAGTGTCTCCTATCGCCCTAGGCGGGGCGCCTAGGGGAGGAAGAGGGGTATAGGTTTACTGCGAGGTATCGACGAGTGCTATAGCGTTATAGGGCCTTAAGTAGGTATCCTAAGGTCTAAGGTCGTCGGTTAAGAGAGATATATAGACGAGCGTATAAGGCGGAGGTTTATCTTATCCGTAGATAACGTAGAGAGCGAGGTCTATTTCGTAATCCTAAGCGCGGCCGTATAATTAGTAATTATAATCGTAGATTAATTAGTAGAGTTAATAAAGCGTCGGGCCTTCGTTACGGTCTAAACAATGCCTACGACCTTAAGCTTAGTAGGCTAATAGCGTGACTTAGTAGGAGTAAGAAGGCGACTAAGGAATATAATTAGCTAAATATCCTTCTAGCGGATAGAATCGACTATAGCCGGATCGCCGAGCGTATAATATACTATAGTACCGATGCCGTACCGGCTAGTATTAACGTCTATATAGAGTTATCGGTAAAGATCGAAATGAACTAGGATCGGATTATTAGCGAAGGCTTTCTAAAGCTAATTAAATACGGTAAGTAAATAAGGTTCCGGCTCGATAACCGTTTTACTAATGTAGCTAGCACGCTCCGCGCGAGTAGCTCGAGCGCTTAAAGGCTTAAGAGCCTAAAGCTTACGCTAATAAAGCGGGGCGGAGATAAGTACGTAGTTACGGATAAAGCGGCGAAGCTATCCCGTAAGACATAAGTAGTATTCAAGATCCTTTACTATCTCGGGGAAGCGTATCTCGGATATCGCATTAAGCTTAGCCTAGCTAGTTATAACGCCGAAACTATTCACCTTCTAACTAAGTAAGGTAATAGATAGGAAAGTAATCGTCGATTTCTATAGGGACAAGGTAAGGCCGGTAGCTTAGAGAATAGCGAAAACCTTATCCAGATAGCTAATGTATTTACTAAAGGATTTAGAAAAAATGACGATATCGTCGACGTAAACGCGGTAAAAAGGACGAAAGTCTTTGAGTAACGTTTCGACGCGGCGCTAGACGAACGGCGGGGCGTTTTTATATCCTATAAGAGCGACCTTGAACCGCTCTATACCACGGTGTGAAAGTATAGAGAACTTGTAACGATCCTCTAGTACTACTAGCTACTAATAGAAAAACTAGAGGGCGTCGACTACGGTGATAAATAATATACCTATAACGGCCGCGATAATATCCTCCTAGTTTAGAATAGGCTAAGCGTCGGTAATTATAATATTATTAAGGCCTCGAATATTAACAACTACTCGTCCTTTTCGAATAGGGCCCTCCGGGGTATCGGTTACTCGCTAAACGACGAAAACAGGGAAGCCGAAAGGAGTAGGCTTATTAGACTATTCTATACGGTTCTGTTCGCGTAGCTTATTAAACTTCTCGTTAACTAAAGCCTACTCTTTAGGTCCTAGCTAATAGACCTTATAGGCAAGCTTAGCGCTAGAAAGTTACTAATCTTTAATAAGCGGAACACGTAGCTATTAATCTTAAGGAATGTTCGTAACCCGACTATCGTTAGTAAAGAGGTACTCGTACTTTCGGACTAATAAGTTAATCTAGCGAATAGAATCGTAGCCGGAATTATACGCTAATACGCCTAGATAAACCTTCTTCTAACGAGTAAGGTCCGTCGTCGTAATACGAAGAGATTTATCGGGTTTAGTAGGGACGCCTAAGCGGTTAGTATAACGTCCTTCTTTATTAATATGTAAAGTTAATACCGTTAACTTATCGGATCCGGAAGCCGTTAGTTTTTCGAATCAAGCTATTCGTATAACGGTGGGGTAGCGACGGCCTAGGAGAACGTTACGGCCGTACTAGTATAGACGTAATTATCGCGGTTAATATATATAGCGCTTTCCTCGCGGTATTCCTAGATAGTACTAAGAGGGGTATTAGCACGAAGCGTGAATAGAGCCGTCGTAGTATTAGTAACTAGTATAAAGCCCACGTTAGTATTAACTAGATAGTAATAGGATTAGATACCGTTATAAATAGGGTAATTATCTAGGTGGAAAGTATAGTCGCATGCACGACGAATCTCCTATAGCTTCGAGACAGGCACCGAAGTAGTCGTTAAAGGGGGTATCTATACTATACGAGTAGCTTTTACCGTATACCGAGTAAGTAGCTTAGCAAGAGTCTATAACGGAGCGACTAGACCTTTATAGGTAGTAATAGCTAAGGTACGTATATCGAAGTCTAGAACTATTCCTATGTTATTAAGGACGTCCGAGCCGAGAAGTATCTTCGCTAGAAGAATAGGGAGGACGTAGATTTCGATAGGTATACGTGCCGTAGCGGGAGCTCTAGTAATTCGACCTGGAACGTACAAGAAGCTCTGAACGTATTCGTCCGTCGTAATAGCCTAATTACCGATAGGATTAAGACGAAGAGGAACGTTAAGTTTCTTAATTAAGTAGCTTTAGCGAAGGAGGTAGGACCGATTACCGAGTATAGGAGTATATCCGGAGTCGATATATAACTAAATAAAACCCTTATTCCGCTAGATAGACGCCGTAATAGTTACGAAACGCTAGGAACGGTAAGCTTAACTAGGGCTAGTAGATAGTACACGGCGAGCGTTAATAAGACGAGAATAAGCTAAAGCGAAGCTAGCTTTAGATAGCGTTAATAGCTTATAGGAACTACGTAGGTAACGGTATAGCTCGTTCCGAGATACGAAAGTAGCTTAATAAGTACGACATTAAGGTAGTACGGATAGATTAGGTTAAGTATAACAGATACCGATAAAAGTAGCTACGGCTCCCTCCTCTATATTATAGCTATTATCGTCGATAACTATTTCGTCGAATACTTCCTTAACTTCACCGTAGTCCTTAAACCCCTAAGCCTCGTCGGCATCGCTATAGTAAGCGCGTTAGGAAGGGCGCTAGTTATATAGCTAGGACTAAGAAGGGTATTAATCGGTCCGGGCTTACGCACGATTCCTATTACTATTGCGATTCCTAAAGGCGGCGGCTAAATTTCCTCCACGGGTAGATAGTACCGTAGTAGGAGTAGAAGAGGCTATAGATAGTGTAGGAAAGGTAAGAAGCCGCTAAGGAGTAATAGTAGGCAGACGAGTAGGCTTAGTAACCGATAGTTACTCGTAAGATTAGGCTAGAGCATCGGAATATAGCTAAGAGTACGACTAAAAAGGACGTATAGAGCCGCGACTACGATAACCGCTACGACTACGAGAAGGAGTAGGCGCGTAACGACGCTATCCGATATAGTCTTAAGTAATCTAAGGCTAAGATGTCACGGAGTAACACTAATGGAGTTATTATAAACGAGTTAGGTAAGGATACTGCGGACGTTACAGACGTTACGAGCGAGTTAGGTAGTGATTAGATTAGATCATCGGCTAGCCGAGGTAGTTAGTGCGCGCAGTACACACAACCTTCTACCGCGCGCAGCCTCCCACGAGGTTCTGCAGCTAGAACCTCGTCATTAATCTCATCCTTTACTCTATCCTGCCCTGCCTACTCGTTCAGTAGCCAGGGATCCTCTCCGCCGTAACACAAGAGCGCTAGTAACTACGTAACTAGCGAAGAAACTAAGCGACGGTAGTAGTCTTAGTAGGGTAAGGAATAGCGGTAAGGAGCACCGGATCGATCTTAGTATAAAGAATACTAAGCTAGGTTACCGGATCGTGTATTAGACCGGCGCGAGTAGTACGGAGGAAAGACTAGACGAAAGTAGCTATATTAACCCGGGTAATAGCGTTATTAAGTAAATATTAGAGATAGAGAAGACGCTCTATAGCGTTAGCCGTAGGCTCCTTAAATTACTTAACTAGTGCCTTGTAAAACCTATTAATCGGGGTAAAGCGTAAAACGTCGCGTTAATCGTCGTTAATACTACTAGTATACTATTTAATAGTAGCTCCGCGAAGGGTTTAGGATATATTAATCTTAACGATATCTTCTACTCGAACTATAATATAGTTTTTGAGCCTTTTAATAAAGAAGAAGACGTTACGGATGATTATATTAGTACTAACTTAAACCTAGGTAGCGTTAGGATGCGCTATAGTAACGGGAAAGTCGGGTTAGAAATAGCTAACTTCCTAGACGCGAAAGTAGCTAGCGTTGCCTATCCGCTCTCGCTCGGGTCGATTAGGACGGTCGAGGCGCTAAGAACGATTACGTTTAAAACGCTAAGCGCGATCCTATTTAAATCGATTAGGACGGGCAAAGTCGTTATCCGTAGGATTAGCGGGAGGTATAGAGTTTCGATCTATAGTACTAAGCTTGCGATTAATCTTAGTGTCTATATCCCGATTAATTATATTAAATTTACGTTCGATACTTAGATTTATATTCCGTATAGCCTCCGTAATCTAAGCTAAGGTTACACTATCGTCGCGCTAGCTAGCCTAACTGCCTTAGCTATTAGACATCGGGGGAGGATCCGTGTTAGACATAGGCGTGGATCGGTAGATTAGGCCTATAGTAGTAAGAAAGTGCTGTACTAAACGTCTAAAATAGGCGGGGTTAGTGAGCCACTTAGGTGGATAGGGTAGTGCAGGAGGTTCTTTCGTAGAACGTAAGGAACGCCTAGGAGGCGTAGGAGGCGGTTGCTCGACGAGTAGCCGGTCGAGTAAAAGTTAATAGTCCGGAAAAGGTGTAAGAAGCGTAGGGTAGACCTAGGAGAAGGTAGTAATTTAATACCTAAGCTTTGCGGTAGACTAACGAAGAGATATCCTAGGGAACGAGAGTAGTAAAGTAGATACGTTCCTTAAGGCGTAACAAGTAGAGGCTTGTAGTTTACGAGATAGGTGTGCTAGCTTACGCGTAGCTATAGGCGTAAACAATCTATACGAATAACACGGATAGGAGCGATAAGCGAGGATAATACTAGAAGGGTAGGTAAGGTAGGTTTTCTTAGTATAGAAAACTTTTGCGGAAGGGAAGGAGGATAAAGGTAGTGTAGTATGAATACTACTAGTACTGTTCTTAAGGAACGCGCTAGTACTTTTAGCTAGTGCGTCGATCCGAAAGAGACTGCGATTTTTATCGTAGCTACTACTATTACGCGGTAGCGGTAAAGACTCACGATAGTGCCTAAGGATAAGATATAAGTAGATAGATGAATAAGTCCTAGAGCGTCTAGCTACACGATACTCTAAATAGTAGCGTGGCTAGGGCTATAGTCTATCTACGAATACTATAGAAGTATCTCTTAAATAAGAGGATAGTCCATAGGATAAGGAGATCTATACAGACAAGAGACAAGGAGATCTACGTAGAATCTAAAAGACAAAGAGTGGATAGTCCTATAGACGAACAGGAAACAAGAAGTAAGTAGTAAGTAAAACACTTAACAACCGCGGTATATACTAGCTAGCGCGTAAGCGCCTAAAAATTCGGCCTTTGTAGCTATAGGAGAGCTTTTTCGCTTTAGGGCGTTCCTTTTTACCTCTACGAGCTCCTCCTTCTTCCTTTTCCTTCTCTTTCTTCGGCTGTAAGTGTGTTTTTCGCCTATATATAAGTTGCCTTTTAATTAGCCTCTACGAGTACCTCCGGATAGTCGACTCTTTCGTAGCCCTAGCGAGTACTACTATAACGCTTACCGCCCCCGAGGATTAAGTAACTATTACTCCTAGTATATATCGTACTATACGTTTAGTAGTTAAATTAGCTTCACCTTATAGTACGGTGTTAGATTCCTTCCTAACGTTTAAAACGTTACTTTTTTTACCTACCTCGCTCTATAGATTAGAGTATTTTCTCGCCCTGTTAGTAAAATTAATCGGATCCCGGACCTACCGGCTAGTAATCGTGGCTATGTTTTTCGACTACGTAGTCCGCCTATTTGGATCCTTATAGTAAGTAGATTTTCAAATACGCAAAACCCTACGGAACTCTTAGCAAGATTACTTGTTTTTATAGTACCTCGAGGCGGATTAGTATATAAGAAGCTTACTAGCTAGTACTACGGCTATAAGCGCCTACGGAGGTTAAACGGCCTAAATAGTTAGGAGCTAAGTTATAGTATATCCGTAAGGACTTAGCTGAAGTAGTATAATAGCTTAGAGGAGTAATAGGGTACTATACGCATCTACTTTACTATACTTTTGCTTATTAATTACTGTATAGTGGCTTTGAGATAAGGTAGTGCTCTTGTTTTGCGCGTTTTTCGCGCTTTTCTCCCCTTCTCTGCGTTGTTTTGCGTTAGAGGATAGCCTGTAGGATTGCCTTTTTAGACCTGCAGGATTGCCGTAAGTTAGTAGGGTATAGAGGTTTTTCAAGCTATACTACTAACCTTGTTTCGGTCGGTAGTATGGGGGCGTGTAAGATATCTTGATTAATCGAGGTATCGGACGGCCGGAGGCTAGGTACACGTGACTAGGTCACGTAGTACTTACCCCTCTCGATGGGGTAACGAGGCCCCCTCGATTATATCTACGTAGCCTCCTAGATAGCTTTTTCCTCCATATGCAACTACCTTTGTCTATACCTTTAATAGCTAGTAGAGCGTGAGATACCTCCCTCGCTCTATCTTCTTATACTTTACGTATAAATATAACCTTCCTATAATCCCTTTAAAGCACCCCTAGGAGATTCGAGTTGTCGATAGACGCTCGATATCCTTAGGTACTATTACCTACCGTGTTTTTATATCCCTATCTATTAGTAACTACTTTAAGAAGAATATTACCTTCTACGTTACCTCGCTAGGTGGATATTCCGTTATCCTTAGCCTTCTATAGATAAGGCGTTATTAGGTATAGTTTATCTAGTAGAATAACTCGTTACGATTCGCCGAGTACTACGCTAGAAACTATACAAATAGCGCTCCTATTACTCTAGTCCTAGCTATCGACTTACGTATTACACCCGAAACACTAACCGTTTAGAACGCTCTATCTAAACTACCTCCGACCTTATTAGTAATATCCCTCGCGCCGTTTTCGCGCCTTCTTAAAAAACAATAAGATACTTAAGTATTCGCTATATCTCTATACGATATCGAGAAAGCGTTGTCTACTAAGCCGAAAACGGATCCTACTACTAAGCTACCTACTAAGTACTACGAGTTTCTAGATGTCTTTTCCCGTTAGGAATCTAATAAACTACCTCCGTACCGAGCTTACGACTATTCTATTCCTTTAGAATTAGGTAAATAACCTCCGTTTAGACCGCTCTACGGTATAAGCTAAGACGAGCTATAGGTCTTAAAAAAGTACCTAGAAGAGAACCTATTAAAAGGGTTTATCCGAGCTAGTAGCTCCCTAGCTACTACACCCGTCCTTTTCGTTCAAAAGCTAGTGTCACGGGGTAACACTAATGCAGACGTTACGAGCGAGTCAGGCAAGGACGCTATAGACGCTGCAGACGTTGCAGACGTTACTGCGAACGAGTTAGGCAAAGATTAGATTAGATCATTAGCTAGCCGAGGTAGTCCGTGCGCGCAGCATATAGCTTTCTTGCGCGCGCAGCCTCCCACGAGGTTCTAGTTAACTAGAACCTCGTCATTAATCCGATCCTTTTACTCTATCCAGTCCAGCTTACTCGTTCAGCAGCCTAGGACCTCTCCGCCGTAATAGTAGGTTCTGGTTACTCAAATCCGATCGTACACGGGCTAGAGTTAGCTCGCAGACGATCTTCCCGATCTAGTGCGACCGTCCACTAAAACCCTTACTTACGATCTACTACTACTCGCTACCGATTCGACTAAACAACCGAGTAACCGGCTAAATAATAGAGGGTAACGAGTAGAATAACGTGCGCCCTCGCTATCCCGAGATCATAGATTCGCCCTAGTAGTTCAGTAATACTATAGAGCTTAGAACGGCTATCGCGAACGACCTAGCTTAGATGTTCGCCTAGATTAGCGCGCTTTACGATAAAGCCAACGACGACTACTACCTCCTTAAGTAGAAGAACATAGAGATCATAGAAGGCGCTCTCCGCGTTAGGGATCTAGAAACGGCTACTTACGTCCTACAGGACACTATTAACCGAGGTAGTGCCGTAGTAGCTACTACTACTACTACGGCCTCCGACAACGATCTAGACAAGGGCCGCGAAAAAATCAAGATCGAACCTTTTAATAGTACAAAGGAGGGTTATATAGGATTTAAGAATCTTATCTAGATAAAGTTCATACTTAAGTAGAAATACTACGCTACTAAGTATACTAAGCTAGGATACGTAATTAACAAACTAGGACTAGCTAGTTTTAAGTAGATCTCTCTAAGGATCGAGAATAGCGTTCCTACCTTCAAGACTATAGACGAACTATAGTCGCTCCTAGACTAAGCCTTTAAGGATCCTTAGCGTAAAGCTAACGCCGTTCGCGAGATCTATAGGCTAAAGATAAAGAACCGAGAATTTAGCGACTTTATCGCTAACTTCCGCCGCCTATAAGGAGAAACTAGCTTTAGCGACGACGCGCTTATAGCTATCCTTTAGGG
>ML978712.1:916695-929146 GCA_010015785.1 Saccharata proteae CBS 121410 | reverse complement strand
GACCGTCGCGTGCTATAGGCTAGGTACTATCTAGTAGAGGTAGGGGCAAGGCCCGGAGTCCTAAGGTTCGGGTACGGAGAGTATAAGTTACTTATACGGTAGATATAATCTAATTTATTAAAGTTAGGTGGAATAGCTTAGTTTCTTAGAGTTCGGTAGAATAGTTTAATTTCTTAGAGTTCGGTGGAATAGCTTAATTTCTTAGAGTTCGGGGCGGCTTAGAGTTTAATTCTTAACTTAAATCAAATTAATATCCTAGATTAGTAATTCTTTTCCTGCCTATTATAATAGCTCTTATACTCCTCGTATACGTAGCGCATACGGTCTATATTAGCTATTTCTTGTAAATTCTTTGCACTTTCTACTCCCTAGTTTAGGTTATATTCTCTTTTACCTACTCCGGCTCGTTCTTTATTTTCGGCTTAGTCTTTGTTAACCTTCTTGCCTACTTATACGGTATTTCCGCGTAGCTTATGTGTAGCTTATATAGTACTATCTTTGGCTTAGTCTTTCGTCGACCTTCTTGCTATTTTCAGCTTAGTCTTTATCGACCTTCTTACTATCTTCGGCTTAGTCTTCGTCGACCTTCTTACTATCTTCTATAGCGCACGTATAGCTCTTACGTAGCTTATGCGTTAATTATATAACACTTTAGTATAGTATATTAGTATAGCGTTTTCTCTAATTAGGAAGGGGTTTATAGGAGGTTAGATACGCTCCCCCTCTAGGCGCTCGTCCTCGTACGCCCTTAGTATATCGGATACTTCCTAAGTATACTTACTTATACCTATTGTATTTTAGCTTCTCTAAAGATATCCTTCGGGATCTATTAGGCGCGCATGTATACCGCATTAGGCGCGTACTAACATCGCAAGTCTGTTTATTCTATAAAATATATTTTAGTAAGCTTTATACTTCGTATTTAAAATTAAATAGGGATTATTTCAGCTTTTATAACTCGCTAAGTTATATCTCTCGTAGTTTACGCTTTACGTAATACTTTTTCTACGGAGTTCTCTATCTTTATAGTCTATTACTAGACTCTATATTTCTCTAGGTGTTTTTAACCTCTCTGAGTAAATATGCGTTATTCTAGCTAAGCTAAAGTGTCCTACTATCTTCTATAGTTAAGCACGTTTATTAAAGTTCTCGATATTAGCTTCTATAGATACGTATAGCCGGCTATAGTACTTTATTTTTTAACCGTTATTATCTAGTAAACACTAGCTACTTACTTATACGGTACTTATACTTTAAGGGTACGATTCGGTCTAGCTTTAAAGGCGTCCCTCTATTCTAGCCCGAACACTCTTATAACACTTACACTATAGTCTTGCTATAGTAATACTTAGCATTTCTACTCGAGTATAGCACGTACTATATGCATCTAGTAGTACTAGGAGGAGGGATCTCCCTACGTCTATACGAGTACCTTTACAAGCTACGCTTAACTTATATATAAGCTAAGCTTATTCGCGGATCCTCTCGCTCTACTAGCTATCCCTACGTAAGCTACCCTAGTTTAGGCTAGCCTTCGTCTACGCGGGTAGTTATTTTGCAATTATTCTCTTTTTATAAGTAGTCCGCGCGCATCGTAGGCGTATTATATAGGACTCTTAAGCACCTTCCGTGTAAGACCTTAAACGGTCTAAGGCCGCTAGGACACTATCTATACTTACTACCGCCTCTAGCTTTATATCTAAAGCTCTCGCGTAACTTATACGCTATTCGTGCGACCCGTAGGTCTAGTACCTTTTATTTCGTTTGTTATTCATTTAAGAACCCGAAATTCTTCGGTATATAGTTAGGTTTTCTTTGTACCTCGTGCGGTATAGAGTAACACTTCTATAACTATTCTAATATTTCTCGGTGTTTCGATACCTTATTATTCTAGTAAGAATAGTATAGTCGTATCTCGTGCGAAACTTATATACGGTATATTATCGCCTTTTTATTTAATTAAGAATGGAACTTTTCGTATCTAGCGAAGCTAGTAGGTACTTCTCTACCTTATTATTCTATCGAGAATGGACTTTTCGCATCTTACGAATCTAGTCGGTACTTCTACCTCATTATTTAATTTTTCAAGAATAGATTCTCCGCACCTACGTAGCTTATACGATTCGCGTACGCGGCTTATTACTACCTTATCGTTCTATCGAGAACGGAACATTCATATCTTATGTGAATTCTAGTAGATATTCGCAGCTTATGCGATTCTTATATACGGCATGCCTATACCTTATTATTCTATCGAGAATGGAACCTTTCCGTATCTTGTGAATCCTATCGGTATTCATCTACCTTATCATTTAACTTTTCAAGAATAGATTCTCCGCGTCTTGCGAATTTCATCGGCAATTGTCTGCCTTATCACTCTTTAAAAGTAGAATAGTAGTCTCTTGTGCGCAGCTCTTGCGAGCCTCGTGCGCTACTAGGTCGGCATTCTATTGCCTCGTTATTCTATCGTGAATAGATTATTCGTGTCTCGTATAAATTTCGGTAGACCTTCGTATCTTATATACGGTACGTCGGAGTAATTTCTATGTACTATACATCTTTCGTGCGGTATATATATATTCTTTTATCTTGTTAAGATATTAAATAGTTTTATCTTATCTTTTATCGAGAACAGTACTTTCGAATCTAGTTAGCGTTCTTTTATAACCTACTACACCGCGCGTATTTCGTATACGCCTCTTAGGAGTAACGCGTATACTTAGTTATTTAGTTACTTCTTCCTCTCGACTCTATCTATAGGCGGTATAGGTCTCCTCGCCTCGAGTCTAGTCTAGATAATTTTTTCTAAGCCCTATAGCGATAATACTTTAAAGTTATTAGGGCCGCTTTATAGTTTAGTATTTTTACAGCTTATATACCCCTTATGCGTTACTTATATATAGGTCTTGCAATCCGTATATAGGCGTTCATATATAAATTCGATGTATAGTTTCGATTTATCGATGCTTAGAGAACGATTTAGATACTTTAGTCCATTATACTTGCAAGCTTCTATAGCTAGTTTAGAAGTTAGGCGTAGTACTTTATACCGTACGTAGCTCCCTTTTAACTCTTTAGCTCTACAAGATACTCCTATCGGAATTCCTAGATACGTTCTTACTACGTTCTAGTACTAACCTCTTAGGCCGTGCTTACAGATACCCGGCTAATACCTAAGACACTTCTTCTATTAGGGTTAAACTATTACTACCGCGGTTCGATCTATCCTTTATTCTAACTCTTTTAGATCGGATCCTATTTAGGATTTAGGCGTAGTACTTCGTACCTTGCGTAGCCCCTCCTAGTTTCTATCCCTACGAGTGTTTTCCTAGTCGTTCTAATAATGTTAGAACTAGCTTATACGTGGCTCGTGTACTATATATACATACCGCGTGCTTTACTTACGCGCTCTTGCGTTCTTATTTTAGGCTTAGCCTACTCCTCTACTATCTTAATGCCCCTTAGGATAGCTTCTATAGTTATCGTAATAACTACTATTCCTTATATCCTTATAGCTTTTATCGTAAGTAGCTATTACTTTCTCGAGGCTAACGTAGCCTTCTAAGTCTTCGCTCTATTATCCTAGTTTACGAGATATTATCTTTTAAGACGTTATTATCTTTCGAGACGTTATTAGCGGAACATCCGCTACGCTTACGCACCGCGTACGGCGCGTATATAGTATACGTATAGTGTACGTGTATTATACGTGTATTATACGTATAGCCCGCGGCTATTCGTTAATTCTTTAATCTTAAGTTTAGTTTTATTAACAATGTTTATTATGTAAGGGTTATTTCTCGTAGTAAGAGCCTTCGAGCTTCTTACGGTCGTATTTCTTCGTTCTTTCGATTTATTATTTATTTTCGCTTAATTATCGAATCGTAGCGCGTACGGCACTTATACTCTACGCGCGAGGTGTTATAGTACTTTCGATAGTTCGTTTCGTTTAGTTCCTTTCCTCGCCCTACGAGCTATAACCCCGAGGGTTAGATAGGTTATACTATAATAGGCCTACTAAGACTAAACACCGGAGTGTCGCCTAAGTAGTATATATATAGGAATAGGACGAGTAATTAGATACTAAAGGGTCTAGATTCTATTATAACGATAACCTATAAAGAATCCTATCCTCCTTAGCTAGCGCTTCCTTTAAAGGTTACCCTTACTTACTAAACTAAGCGAGCTAAGCCTTACTACTACGTCCTCGACACGGACGGTATCTAACCTACGCATACTCCTCGTATACTTAGCGCCTACTCCGTAGAGGTCCGGCGTTACCCGTGTTAAAGTGGAAGCTGCTAACCGTTAGTTAGTAGCAAGGACACCTGTTATAAGCGTCCTTTGCGACTACTAGTTTAGCGTCCTTGCTAGTTTCGGGTCGTAGTTTAATTATAGTTACTTCTATATACGACTAGCGCTATCACTATATTATCACGCTACGCGAGGCTTCTCCTCCATTAATAAATTAACTTTCTATAGGTTATAAGCCCGGTATTATTTACTTCCTAAATAGTTATATCATAATAGCCTCTTTTTTACTATACTACGTTTTACTCTATTCGGTCCTCCCCTTACTAGCTAACCGCTAATACCGAGGCTCCCCGTTATATCGCTTCTCGTATTAGCCTATTACTAAACAACACTCCCCGTGTTTCTTCACGATGTCTATAGCCTTTAGATTCAAGCTTAACCTAGCTTCGTTACCTAAACTCGACTCGAGAGGCCAAAATTTTCATGAATAGCGTTCTGCCTAGACTCTTGCTATAAAATTCGAGGAACTTTTCAACTATGTTTCTAGAAGATCGAAAAAGCTACCTATCGAAGGAGATACTTAAGACGAATAGGATATACTAGATACGAAAGCCCGGGTTTTTCTCCTTACTTCCGTCTATCCCGACTACTCTATAAGTATTACTACTAGCGATACTTCGGCGGAAGCCTGGAAACATTTCGCCGATCGATATAACCGAGACACCGGTAACACCGCTATTAACTATTTCCGGCGAATTATATCCATAAGGTATAACGACGGAGATAACTTAAGGGAATACTTGGACGGGTTCCACCGTGCGTGGCTTTAGATGTAGAAAAGATGTATATCCTCCTCTTATTCGGTAGCGAAAGCTATGCAAGCCGTATTTAACTCGGACGATATTAAAGGATCTTTCTTCCTTATCTCGCTACCGGACACTATAGACTATATCATTAATAACCTTAGTACTAAGGATATTACCTCTTTCTTAGCGATCGAACCTAAAATGCTAGACCTAGCTTTAAAATATAGTCTTAACACTTGCGACTATTCCTCTCTTATAGCTTAGGCTCGCAAAACCGATCGAAATGTCCTAACACTTGTAATTTAGTCGCTATATATCCACCCCGATTATATATAGTGCAAGAAACATGGCTTTATTTCCATAGGCTACTTCTACACGGAATACGAACGACTAAAAGTATACAAGGTAGAAAAAGAAGGAAGTAACGGATAAGGAAAGAAGGGAAAGAGTACCGTAAATTAAGCTATTATCGATAACTTATCCGATAGTGAAGCTCTTGCCTTTAATACTACTACCGCGGATACTCTATCTATAGATGTTACCGATGACGAATTTAATATTAGAGCGTTCGCTCTTAACGTTACTTTATTAAAGGAAAAGATACTATATATATCTATATTCGTGGACCTCTAATCCGTATCTACTCTAACGGTAACCGAGTCTACTACGTAGCTCTTCGATTCGGGCGCTTCCCGATATATGTCCGGCTATATCGATGATTTTTCTACTATTAAGCCTATGAATAGTATAATTTCACTTGCTAGAAAAGCGAAACTCGCTATTAATAGTTACGGTACGGTGCGACTAGATTACTAGTTACCCGACGGTTCTACTTAGAAGATCGATTTGACTAACGTGCTTTTTAGCGAAGAACTCTATAATACTAGACTCTTTAGTTAGATATACGTACGTAACTATAGGCCCGAACTTCGTGCTAAAGGAAATAATCTCTAGTTAATTCGCCCTAATAGACGGCATGCTCTATAGGTAAAATACAAAAGCGGAGTTATGGAAATTTAACTTACTCTAATCGATGCTATACCTAGACCGTTTCGAGCTTCCTTTGTATTATTTCAAGAGTTCCACTGCGCTATCGGTTATTTCAACGTTCCTCACCCAGAGCGAATCTACGATGGTGCCGAATATATTCCTCGGAAACCTCTCGATTTCGAATGTAAGTAATACCTAAGTTTAAAGTCTACTTACTCTAAACCTAAATCGAAACCTATTCCGTCTAACGCGAAACTACTATAAATAATACATTTAGACTTAAGCGGAAAATTTCTTAGACCCTCCCTTAAAGGTTCTAGATACTTTATCTCGTTTATCGACGAAGCCACGCGATTCACTTGGGTACGATTCTTGAAAAAGAAAAGCGATGTATTCTCTATTATTAAGGATTTCTTCACCCTTATTAGGACTTAATATAAAGCTAACATTCTTATGTTTAAAACTAATAACGGTGGAGAGTATATTAACGAGAAGCTGGAAAGTTATCTTAGGGGAGAAGGTATTATTTATAATATATCGCCTCTATACTACTACGAATCTAATAGTCTTGCCGAACGGTTTAACCGAACTATAGTTACTACCGCTAGAACTATGATTAACAACGACGCTCTTCTCTTCCTATAGGCTAAAGCGATTTACACTATAACTCAGCTAAAAAACTTAGCCCCTTACTCTATACTACCTATATATATCACGCCATTCCAAGCGTTTCATAGTAGGAAGCCGCGAATTCAAAATTTGCATCTATAGGGATCTAATATTTTGGTATATATTCCGGCTAAAGCGCGGAAAGCTAGTATAAAACTTAATCACCGAGCTAAATTAGGTATTTTTATAGGCTACGGAAACTCTTCAGGCATTTTTCGAGTCTATATTACATCTCGCTATCGTATTATAGAATCGAAGGATATTAAGTTTCTTCTCTTTAACCCCGACAGAACTATTAATACCGGACTCGAGCTATCTATTTCAGGGGAGCTAACTCGTGTAATACTACCTAGTATTAAGCGAACCGATACTAATTACTCTATCGGTACTAGTCTCAAGGAAATGCTTAATCTAGCCCCGCTTCCTAAAAATTCAGCTCCGCTTCCTACAAGCACGATCCCCTCCACCTTAGCTTCGATTAGCTCCCTTCCTACTAGTTCGATTTTAACTAGTTCGGTTTCCACTACCCTATTACCTACTAACTCGATTCCTACTATCGTTATAGCTCTAGTCTCTAACAACGATCCCTAAAATAAACCTAAAACTTCTCGTTATAGGCGAGAAATTAAACCGACCTAAAAACTCCGTGGCCTAGTAGTAACTCTCGAGTCAAACGAACGGAATGAATGTTATGATGGAAATTATAATATCCTCACTTATGCTGCCTCCTTTCTATCCTAAAGATTTATATAATTAGGACATCTATTTAAGAATTATACGTCTACGTTTATTATAACCCTAATAGACGACGATTTTATTCCTCGAAATCTTAAGGAAGCTATAGCTTATCTAGCCTAGCCTTAATGGAAAGATGCAATCGACACTAAACTAAAATCGCACGATCTTAATAGTACATAGGAGGTTATTAATATATTAGATATATCGCGACTTATTAACTATCTATAGGTTTTTAACCTAAAGCGCTATTCCGATAGATCTATCCTCCGTTATAAGGCGCGCCTTATTACTTAAGGATACTCTTAACAACCCGGCGTTAATTTCGACGAAACATACTTACTAGTAGTCCGATATAATATACTTCGACTACTTATCTACTAGGTAGTATAATACAAGCTCGATCTCTATTAAATCGATTTTAATACGGCCTACTTAAATGTAGTGCTAGATATCCCCCTCTTTATAAGAATGCTACTAGGCTATATTATCCCGGGAAAAGCTCTACGATTACTAAAATCCCTTTACGGCCTGAAATAAGCTAGTCGAGAATAGTTCGGTACACTGAAATCGAGACTTATTTAGTCGGGATACATTTAGAGCTTATTCGACCTATGCGTTTTCATCGGCCTAATCGTAATCGTAATCTACGTAGATAACCTCCTACTAATTAGCGATTCTATATCTATCGAACGATTCAAAACTACTATCTCCACCGAATTTAAATACAAAGACCTCGGTGCGGCTTACCTCTTACTCGGAATAGAGATTTCTAGGATAAATGAAGGATTTACTATCTTATAGGCTAGATACGCGAAGAGAGTTCTTAAGCGTTTCTAAATACAGGACTGTAATCCCCGAAAGATACTAATAGACGCGAATATTATAATGCCCGACCTCGATAAGAGCATCGACGTCGATCCCGCCGAACTCCTATAGTACTAATAACTTGTCGGTAGTCTAAACTACCTCGTGATCGGCACCCGCCTAGACCTAGCTTTCGCGGTGTTAACGTTATCTAAGTTTAACTCTAGGCTATTACTAGAATATGTTAAGATCGCTTACTAGGTTCTACGATACCTCTAAGGAACTCGAGATCTTCGACTTACACTTATAATTTCTTAACTAACCCCTACTTATACCGTAGTAATGTTCTCCGATATATCTTAGGGATTAGAATTAGATACTACTCGATTAGTATCCGGTTACGTCTTCTAGATTAATAGATGTTCTATCTTATAGTTATTAAAGCGGTAGAGCTATGTTATAAAGAGTATATACGAAGTAGAGTATATAGCCTGTTCGTATGCCGTAGCTTATCTTATCTAGGCAAAGGCTACATTAACTAAACTCTCTTATTTCACCCTATCCACCTATTCTTTCTCTTTACGAACGGATAACTAAGTAGCTCTATTACTTATTCGCGATTACCGACTTAATACCCGCTCGAAACATATTATAATTCATTTCCATTTCGTCCGAGAACGTTACCTCCTTAGCGATTTCGATATTTAGCATGTACTATTAGCCTTAAACACCGCCGACGTCTGTATAAAACCACTATCGCTACCTATATTTTCCGTTATGAAGGACCTTCTTCGGTTAACATCTTTAGGGGAGTGTTGAAGTAGAAGCTACTAACCGTTAGTTAGTAGCAAGGACACCTATTATAAGCGTCCTTTACGACTGCTAGTTTAGCGTCCTTACTAGTTTCGGGTCGTAGTTTAATTATAGTTACTTCTGTATACGACTAGCGCTATTACTACATCATCACGCTACGCGAGGCTTCTCCTCTATTAATGAATTAACTTTCTATAACCCGCCTTATACCTAGCTCCGACTACGTAACTATACGCCTCCTTAAAGCCGGGTAGGCGGACCTAGGAGAGCTAGTACGGCGCCTCTACTAGCGCTACCTCGAACTAAGCTACTTTCCCGAACCCTAGAAGCTAGCGGAAGTAGCTATAATCCTAAAGGTAGGTAAGAAGGACCGTACCTCCCTACGCTCCTAGCGCCCTATCGCCCTACTATCCTACCTAGGCAAGGGGCTAGAGCGGCTCGTAGTACGCCGGGTCGCGTACCTAGCTATAGGTTACTACGTCCTTAGCCCGTAGTACGGTAGAGCCCTACCCTAGCGCTCTACTACGGACCTTGTAGCCTCCTTTACCCACGACGTTAAGACGGCTTAGGCCTCGGGTAAGGAGGTAACTATAGTTATAATAGACGTCTAAGGGGTATTTAACGCCCTCCTCCGGAACCGCCTTATCTACTATATAGCGTAGTAGGGCTAGCCGCCGAATCTACTCTAGTTCACGCGTGGCTTCCTTACGTTACGTAGTATATAGGTCCGCCTAAGCGTGGCTATTACGGAAAGCCGGCTAGTAGCCTACGGTACGCTATAGGGCTCCCCCCTCTCCCTAGTTCTCTATACCTTATACCTAGCTAAGCTACTTAACTAGGACTAGAATATACGCTTCGGGTACGCGGACGACGTCTACCTATACCGAGCGGAGTATATACTCGAGGCTACTATAGCTCGAATCGCGGCGGATATTACTTAGGTCTAGGCCTAGGGACTTGAAAACAAAGTGTTCTTCGCTCCGGAGAAGGAAGAGATAATTGTTACGGTAGAGAGAATCCCTAGCTACTAAACGAGTAGGTAGGGTAGGATAGAGTAAAGAATAAGATTAATAACGAGGTTCTAGCTATAGAACCTCGTCGGAGGCTACGCGCGTAAGAAAGTTATATACTACGCGCACGGACCGCCTTAGCTAGCTAATAATCTAATCTAATCTATACCTAACTCGTTCGTAGTAACGTCTATAACGTCTATAGTACTTTCACCTCTCTTACCTTAGATTCTAGGTATACCTTACTAAGGGCCTAGTATTACTATAGCACTTGCCGACGCCTATAAAGCACTTGACAACCTCTTCCTCCCCTAGGCTCCTCGCCTAGGGCGATAGGAGACACCCCTCCGCGGCCGCTAGGCCTCCTTAGCGGCTACACCCGCGACCTAGACCCCGAGTCTCTAGGCTATAATTACCTCTAGTCCTCCTCGAAAAGAGTCCGGATCTAGAACTAGGCTTATCCTATCCTAATCGACCTTGCGGGCTCACGCTTCCCCTCGTCCTCTAAAGCCGTACATTAGACGGTACTAAACGCTAGACGCGAATAGACGATATACTAGGATACTATAGAGCTTTTCGCTACGGCCTTCGACGACTACGCTAAAAGCCTTACTAACCCTACTACTATCGAAGTCGCTCGGAAACTCTAGCGCCTAATTATAGCCTAAATCTAGGCTTTCGTGTTAGGCTAGGAACTACCTCCCCCTATAGCCTTACCCCTAACCTAGTAGCCTACTAGCTCCTAGGCGGGTATCGCGGACACCGCGAAAAACCTACCGGAAAACTCTATAATACTTGTAAGGCGGGTAACGCCGGACCTCTACGGAGCAGGCGCTAAGCATGCGAGGAGCATGCGTAGGTTAGATACCGTCCGTGTCGAGGACGCAGTAGCAAGGCTTGGCTCGCCTAGGTTAGTAAGCAAGGGCAACCTTTAAAGGAAGCGCTAGCCAAGGAGGATGGGATTCTTTATAGGTTATCGTTATAACAGAATCTAGACCCTTTAGTGTCTAATTACTCGTCCTGTCCCTATGTATATACTACTCAGGCGGCACTCCGGTGTTTAGTCTTAGTAGGCCCTCTTACAATACTAGCTCCGAAGCCCGGCCTAGCTCGGGCCCGTACCCGGCCTCTACTACCTAAGGATAGGCGCATCCTAGTTACCGTGCCCGCTACGGAGCGTCTTAAGGGCGTCGCGCCCTTTATTATCCGCAAGGTAGTCTACGAAGCTACTAAGATTACGTTAGACGACCTCCCGAAGGCTACTATTACGTAGACTAGATAGGCCTTCACCCCGGCTAGCGCTAAAATCTGGGACTACGTTATAGCCTAGGAAAGCTGTGAGCTTATACTCCGGGCTATTAACGCCGACTCGGCTATTATCCCCTAGGCCTAGGTAAACTACGCGCTCCCCCGCGTCCCTAGCTCTATTACCGCCTACGACGGCTCTAGGCTAGTCCTAGACCTCGATATAGTACGCTCCGAGATCCGATCCTAGACTTAGGTAGAGCCTATACGCTACTAGATCTCTCGATACGGCCCGGACTCGTAGGGCTTTACTACGTAGGTAGTATCCTTTACTACGCCTACCCGACCGTTCCGTATCTTTAAGAGTAATCTCTCTAGGGAGATTAAGAAGACGCTATAGGTCGCGCTATATAACCCCGGATACTAGGGCTACTACCGCGGGCCGAACTATACTAGAGACCCTAGGTACTCGACCTACGGGAAGAAGACGTAAGATTACGATAGCCCCTCTAGCGCCGCTTGCCCCCGACCCCCGTAGTACGCGAACTACTACGGTCCCTTCCCCTTAAACTACGCGCGCTACCCGGCGGCGCCCCTTAAATCCTACGGGACGATCCGCCCTCTTACAAAGAAGGACCTCTAGTAGGTCCGCCGCCTCGGTATAGTAAGCTTTAGGGCTACGTATAGCGATAGTAATTATAACGGTACGGAATCCGCTACGAGCTCCTCGTAGGCGTCTACCGCCCCGGACTCGACCTCCTCCTCGTAGGCGCCCTTAGACTCGTCTATAGACTCCTCGTAGGTACCCGCGGAACCGCCCGTCCGGGTAGTTCCGGTACCCGCCGGCGCTAGCCCGACTACTCCCCCCGCCGAGCCTACTTAGAGGCCTAAGAGGGCCGCCTCGTAGGCGGTAGGAGACATAAACGTACGCCGACTAATAGCGCGAACTCGGGTATCTACCCCTCTACCCTCCTAGCCCGCCCCTAAACTTACCTAGGAACCGGACTACGATATATTAGTGTAAGGCGGGTAACGCCGGACCTCTACGGAGTAGGCGCTGAGCATGCGAGGAGCATGCGTGGGTTAGATACCGTCCGTGTCGAGGACGTAGTAGCAAGGCTT
>ML978712.1:891824-914381 GCA_010015785.1 Saccharata proteae CBS 121410 | reverse complement strand
TAAGGCGATAATGCGCCGTATATAAGTTTCGTATAAGATGCGACTATACTATTCTTAATTAAGTGATAAGGTAGAGAAGTACCGAACACGCTTCGCAAGATACGAAAAGTTCCATTCTTAATTAAATGATAAGGCGATAATACGCCGTATATAAGTTTCGCATAAGATGCGAGTATACTATTCTTACTAGAATGATAAGGTATCGAAATACCGAGAAATGTTAGAATAGCTATAGAAGTATTACTCTATACCGAAGAATTTCGGGTTCTTGAATAAATAATAAACGAGACAAAGGTACTAGACCTACGGGTCGCACGAATAGCGCATAAGTTACGCGTAAGCTTTAGATATAAAGCTAGAGGCGGTAGTAAGTATAGATAGTATCCTAGCGGCCTTAGACCGTTTAAGGTCTTGCACGGAAGGTGCTTAAGAGTCCCGCATAATGCGCCTATAATGCGCGCGGACTACTTGTAAAAAGAGAATAATTGTAAAACAACTACCCGCGTAGACGAAGGCTAGCCTGAACCGGGGTAGCTTACGTAGGGATAGCTAGCGGAGCGAGAGGATCCGCGAATGAGCTTAGCTTATGTATAAGTTAAGCGTAGCTTGCAAAGGTACTCGTATAGACGTAGGGAGATCCCTCCTACTAGTACTACTAGATATATACAGTACGTACTATACTCGAGCAGAAATACTAAGTGTTACTATAGCAAGACTATAGTGTAAGTGTTATAAGAGTGTTCGGGCTAGAATAGAGGGACGCCTTTGAATTCAGACCGAATCGCACCCTTAGAGCATAAGCACCGCATAAGCAAGTAGCTAGTGTTCACTAGACAATAACGGTTGAAAAATAAAGCACTATAGACGGCTATACGCGTCTATAGAAGCTAATATTGAGAACTTCAATGAACGTACTTGACTATAGAAGATAGCAGGACACTTTAGCTTAGCTAGAATAACGTATATTTACTTAGAGAGGTTAAAATTACCTAGAGAAATATGGAGTCTAGCAATGGACTATAAAGACAGAGAACTCCGTAGAAAAAGTACTACGCAAAGCGTGAACTACGAGAGATATAACTTAGCGAGTTATAAAAGCTGAAATAATCCCTATTTAATCTTAAATATAAAGTATAAAGCTTACTAAAATATATTTTACAGAATAAACAGACTTGCGATATTAGTACGCGCCTAATACGGTACACATACGCGCCTAATGTATCCCGAAGGATATCTACAGAGAAGCTGAAATGTAATAGGTATAAGTAAGCGTACTTAGGAAGTGTCCGACATACTAAGGGCGCACGAGGACGAGCGCCTAGAGGGGGAGCGCATCTAACCTCCTATAAACCCCTTCCTAATTAGAGAAAACGCTATACTAATATACTATACTAAAGTGTTATATAATTAACGTATGAGCTACGTAAGAGCTATACGTGCGCTATGAAAGATGGCAAGAAGGTCGACGAAGACTAAGCTAAAGATAGTAAGAAGCACGACGAAGACTAAGCCAAAGATAACAAGAAGTATAACGAAGACTAAGCTAAAGATAGCAAGAAGCACGACGAAGACTAAGCCGAAGATAGCAAGAAGTATAACGAAGACTAAGCTAAAGATAGCAAGAAGGTTAACAAAGACTAAGCCAAAGATAGTACCGCATAAGCTATACATAAGCTACGCGGAAATACCGTATAAGTAGGCAAGAAGGTTAATGAAAAGACTAAGCCGATAATAGTAAGAAGGTTAATAAAGACTAAGCCGAAAATAAAGAATAAGCCGGAGAAGGCAAAAGAGAATGTAACCTGAACTAGGGAGTAGAAAGTGCAAAGACTTTACAAGAAACAGCTAATATAGACCGCATGCGGCACGCATGCGAGGAGCATAAGGGCTATTATAATAGGCAGGAAAAGAATTACTAATTAATTTAAGTTAAGAATTAAACTCTAAGCCGCCCCGAACTCTAAGAAATCAAGCCATTCCACCGAACTCTAAGAAACTAAGCTATTCCACCGAACTCCAAGAAATCAAGCCATTCCACCTAACTTCAAGAAATCAGATTATGTCTACCGCATAAGTAACTCATACTCTCCGCACCCGAACCTTAGGACTCCGGGCCTTGCCCCTACCTCTACTAGATAGTGCCTAGCCTATAGCACGCGACGGTCGCATACTACGACTCTACTATAACGGCGTAGTCTACATCGAGGATATAGTAGTTATCGTAGATGCGGACCTAGCACGACGTGCAGGAAGAGTAGCCGGAGCACGTAGAGTGGCCGGACTAGGCTAACTAAGCGGAGTGGATAAAGTAGGCGGGATAACCGGTCTAGCCGGAGTAACGGATCGAGACAGACTAGTAGAATAATACTACGAGAAGTTAGCTATAGCGCATATAGAGCGCATGCGTCGCGCATAAGGAGTACATAAGGTACTTACGCGTTCTATCTACTTACGAGTAGCACGTAATTCCTTATTACGGACCTAGCTTAACTTATTTCCCTTACGCTGAGCGATTAACTATAGCTGTATAAAGTCTATATTAGACCTAGGCCTTAATATACGGCTATCGAAGAGGCTACCGTTGTTATTTACCGAATCGCGGTAGTGTTAGAGCTCCCGGGTAAGCTCACGCTAAGCGCTAGAGTAGTCTAAGGCGATTTAATAGTAGGCAGCTAGTTCATCTATATTATCCTCGCTAGCCATGCCCCTACGCACCTCGTACTCGGCCTTGAGCGTAGTAACGCGCACGATACGGCCATGCATCCAAGTAGGAAGCTAAAAATAAAGTCAGTAAGATGTAAGATACAAGATATAAGATGCAACACGCATAAGAAGCGCATAAGTAGTCCATAAGAACTGCATGAAGAGCGTATGTCAAAGACATAAGAAATGCATAGTAAGAGTAAGAGAAACTGTCTAGAATAGCATGAAAAGTATATACAAGGCATATGTATAGCGCATGAGAACCGCATAAGTGAAGTATATAGGGCGCATAAGTAAAGTAAGAAAAGAGCTTATATTTAGACATCTACCGCGACGGCCCGCCGAGCAGGTTTAACAACGAAACTAGCTCCGATTATACTCCCTACTACACGTAATAGATTACGCACATCGAGCGTAGAAGACGCGCGACATATCCGTATTACGGTTATAGACCTTATCGGCATTACTCTAGATCTAGCGAGTAGTTACCTCGAGCTCTATAGTAGTAACGTCGCCGTAGCGATAGAAGGTGACTATGTTAGCCGGATATATAGAGTAGGAGTGCAAGATAAAATTAATGGTGGGAGAAAAAGAGAAACAACAGAAGAAACCGTTGTTGAGGATGTTGAGGATGGGGACTGAAAGCAGAAGAAGAAGGGTCCTGATATACCCGTAAGAAGCTAGAAGCCTTATTCCCACGTCTAATTACACGTGTAGAGCATATGGCCTTAGTAAGGATCACGAGCGATTAGTAATGAGAAGCCTTATTAGAAGATAAACAGTAATAAGAAGATTCATTAAAGAGTAAATAAGCGTTAAAGTTATCTATATGCGATACACGGGCGACTTACGAGCGATCAGTGATGAGAAGCTTTATTAGAAGGTAAATAGTAATAAGAAGATTCATCAAAGAAGTAAATAAGCGTTAGAGTTATCCATATGCGATCCACGAGCGATCCACGAGCGATTATGAACGATCGGTGATGAGAAGCTTTATTAGGAAATAAATAGTAATAAGAAGATTTATTAAAGAGTAAACAAGCGTTAAAGTTATCTATATACGATACACGAGCGATCCACGAGCGATCCACGAGCGATCCACGAGCGATTATAAACGATTAGTGATGAGAAGCTTCATTAGGAGATAAATAGTAATAAGAAGATTCATTAATAGTAAATAAGTAAAAGACACGCAATCCACTAGAGGATTATAAGAGCGATAGTCTACGAACTACATACGATAGGTATATACTTGGGATACTTGAGAAGTATCGGACAAGGGCAATTAGGCCCGCGGGACGCTGGCCCTAGAGGGGGAGCGAATGTAAGGCGGGTAACGCCGGACCTCTACGGAGTAGGCGCTAAGCATGCGAGGAGTATGCGTAGGTTAGATACCGTCCGTGTCGAGGACGTAGTAGCAAGGCTTAGCTCGCTTAGGTTAGTAAGCAAGAGTAACCTTTAAAGGAAGCGCTAGCTAAGGAGGATAGGATTCTTCATAGGTTATCGTCATAACAGAATCTAGACCCTTTAGTGTCTAATTACTCGTCCTGTCCCTATGTATATACTACTTAGGCGGCACTCCGGTGTTTAGTCTCGGTAGGCCTATTACAATTAGACGCCGCTCTATAATATTACGCACCCGATCGAATATACTACGGACGCTATAGGTCTACTAGGCTAATATCGGACGTAGCCCGTAGTACTATATAGCGCTTCTCTAGCTTACCTTCGAGTAGCGAATCGATCTTCTCTACGTCTAGGAACCCTATACCTCTATAGGGAACCGGACCTCGAACTACCCTACTTACTCCCTCCTCTCCCCGGTAGAATCCTAGGGGGAGGCCGATAACTAGGAGGCTACTCGCCCCCGGGTCTTTATATACTTCCTTAAAAGTAATATACTCTACGTTACTATTATCTACCCCCGCGTGTCTAGAGATCTCCTCTAGGTAAACGTTAACGGATATAGCGTACTAAACGTCTACCGATAGCCCCGGTAGCGAGAAGCCCTTAAGTATATACTCTCCCTCGCGCCTACCTCCCCTACTCTTATCGGGGGAGACTTTAACGTCCGCTACGAACTATTCGAGCCTAGGGCCTAGTCGGGTAACGGTAGTACCCTCCTTACTTAATAGACGTCCGCGACGGGTATAGACTATATCGGGGAAGCTAGGGTATCTACCTACGACGCTAGCTACGTCCTTAACCTTTCCTTTTCTAATATCCCTTTTACTACTACCTCTATCCGAGACGAACTCTATATAGGCTCCGATTACGAGATATAGGTTACGGAGATCCCTAATAGAGGCTACTACCCCCCGGCCCCGGCTAAGTACCTCGTGCCTAACGAACGACTCCCCTAGTTTACGGGACTTCTCGCCCTCGGACTAGCTAGACTCCCGGACCCGCTACTCTACTAGACCGGCCCTAAGCTCGATAACGTAGTCACGAGCCTTACTACCGCCCTTACGCACGCGATCGAAGGGGCTAGCCGCGTACGTAGGTAGGGCGGGCGTACCGCGCCCTAGTAGATAGACGAGTGCTACGCCTAGTATAAGGCCTTCCGATAGGCGGCCCTCCCCGGAACACGGGAGCCTATACCGGAGAAGCGGGCCTTCCTTACTACGGTGCGGAAGGCTAAGAGAGCCTACTAGCGCGATAGAGTCTCTAACCTAGCTACCGACTAAGAGCTCTATACGGTAGTAGGCTAGTATAAGCTCTCCTAGAACTAGTAGGAGGCCCCTATCCTCTACGAGGGCTAGCTCCTTACCGACCCCGGGGAAAAGGCGGCGGCGTTATAGGATATAGTACTTAACCGATTCTCTAGCGACGATAACCTACCTAAGGAGACTCCTAGCCTAATAGACGGCCCGGCGACTATCCTATAGGCCACGATAGTCTCCCCGGAGGAGGCTAAACGGTTAGTAATCGGGGTAAGTAGTACTTCGCCCGGCCCCGACCGCGTTACTATACGCCTCCTTAAAGCTAGCTAGGCGGACCTAGGGGAGCCTATACGGCGCCTCTACTAGCGCTGCCTCGAGCTAAGCTATTTCCCCGGACCCTAGAAGCTAGCAGAAGTAGCTATAATCCCGAAGGTAGGAAAGAAAGATCGTACCTCCCTACGCTCCTAGCGCCCTATCGCCCTACTATCCTACCTAGGTAAGGGGCTCGAGCGGCTCGTAGCTCGCCGGGTTACGTACCTAGCTATAGGCTACCGCGTCCTTAGTCCGTAGCACGGCGGCGCCCTACCCTAGCGCTCCGCTATAGACCTTATAGCCTCCTTTACCCACGACGTCGAGACGGCCTAGGCTACGGGTAAGGAAGTAACGATAGTCACGATAGACGTTTAGGGGGCGTTCGACGCCCTCCTCCGAAACCGCCTTCTTCGCCGTATAGCGTAGTAGGGCTAGCCGCCGAACTTACTCTAGCTCACGCGTAGCTTCCTTACGACGCGTAGCGTATAGGTCCGCCTAGGCGCGGCTATTACGGAAAGCCGGCCGGTAGCCTACGGCACGCCGTAAGGCTCCCCCCTCTCCCCGGTCCTCTATACCCTATACCTAGCCGAGCTACTTAACTAGGACTAGAACCTACGCTTCGGATACGCGGACGACGTTTATCTATACCGAGTAGAGTATACACTCGAGGCTATAATAGCCCGAATCGCGGTAGACATCGCCTAGGTCTAGGCCTAGGGGCTTAAAAATAAGGTGTTCTTCGCTCCGGAGAAGGAAGAGATAATCTACCTTACCCGGCGTAATAGTAACCTAAACCCGTCCTACGAGGTTAGCCCTAACTACGTTATCACGCCCGTCCCGGCGCTATAGAAGGGGGACGGTAGCTAACCCGCCCTCTAGTAGCTCGGCGTGTAGTTTAACCGTAAGCTTATATTCCGGAGGCACGTAGCCTAACGGGTTACTATAGCCCGGAAAGTTAGCTAGCACCTCCGTAGCCTTACTTATACTACGTACGGCCCCCCGGCGGCGGCGCTCTATAAAGCCGTCGTGACCTATATCCTCCCCGCGCTACTATACGGCGCGGAGGTATAGTATAAAGGCCGTACTAAGTACGCGGGAGTTAGCCGCGTGTCCGGCTAGAGAACCGTTAGTACTAGAGTAGGATAGTATATCACCGCGCTAGACCGTATACTTACCCTAGTAGCCCGGGCGGTGCTCCCTATCTAGCGGACTATACCTATACCTATTCTCTTCCGCGAATCCGGCCTACCTACGGCGGCCGTAGCTCTCGAGGATATTAAATAACGCTTCGTAAGGTACCTCCGGACTACGGACGCCTCTTACCCCCTTATACGGCGCGCGGATACTACCCTTATTACGAGAGGTAGGGGTACGGGTAGCCGCTAGTAACCGCGCTCGCGTATCTAGCGAGTTACGTAGACGCTCCCCTAGCTCCCTCGACTATAGCTTATAGCTCCCTACTACTTACCCGGCTACCGTATAGACCCTACGGAAGGCTAGACGAAGGAGGACGCGGCTAAAGCCTTTATAGCCTAGTAGAGGGCTCTTCCCCCGGACGTGCTTACGATCTTCTCGGACGGTAGTAAATAATAGTATAACGGCACGAAACGGGTAGCCTACGGCTACGCTATCTACTAGGGCTAGTAGCGGATCGCTAAAGGTATAGGCCGCCTTAATAGCCTCTCCTACGTGTTCGACGCGGAGGTAATCGGCGCGTAGCGCGGCCTCTAGTATACGCTACGGCTCCTATACCGCTAGACGGCCGCCTAGCTATACGTAGATAGCACGTCGGTAATCTAGGGCCTTCGCGGAACTACCTCTAAGACCTCTTAGTAGGCCTTCTTAGGAGTATACGCGGTTATAGACACCTTACCCGTCCGGGTCCGGTAGTCCCCCGGACATATAAAGATCCCTAGTAACGAGGTAGCGGACGCGCTTACGAATACCGCGGCTAAGATAACGATAGAACCGATAGGTATAGCTACCCGCCCGATACTATCTAGAGTTAAGAGTATTAGCCGCGGCCGTATACGCGCGATCGCGTAATTATAGTAGGCCTCTACCGCACCTAGGCTTAGTTAATACTATAGCCGCTAGGGCCTCGGATATAACCCTAAGGACGAACCCTACGCCCTTACCCTTTCCCGGCCCGCCCTCGCGAGGTACCTAGCTACTCGGACCTTATATAGTAACTTCTACTAGTACTACCGGAAGTATCGCTACGAGGAGGCCTAGGTTAAGTACTCCTACGGACGGCCTAAAACGCCTAACTACTTAGTACGCTACCGGAAGATATATAATACCTTTAGTAGGTAGCCGACTAAGGATCCGACTAGACCCCCGATTACCACGAAGGATAGCTAGGCTCTCCTAGCCCGTATACGGAAGAACCCCCCGCGCTTTACCGCTTACCTAGAGGCCACGGCCTTCTACTCCGACATCTGCCCCCGGTAATAGCCCGGGAGCAAGCTCGCTTACCCTAGTCGCTCCTTACCTTTCCTTACCTATTTCTCGATCTCTGAATTCTCCCCCCTACCCCTACCCCCCCTTCTTCTCTACCCGGCGCAACGTAGGAGGGTCTCTACCTACCTCTACGGCGCTCCCGCTATGTAAAACGGCACCCTCTACGTACTTGTAGATAGATAGTATAACCTAGAGCCCCGCCTACCTAACGGGGCGGGCCTCTATAGAGCGCGGTATAACCGTAGTAGCCCCTAAGACTATCGTTATCGAAGGTAGCGACTCTATCGCATAAATCCATCGCTTGGCGCGTCTATAGTACCCTATAGGAGGTCTTGGCATCGGAGCCTATCGGCTCCGACGCTAGCGGACGTAAAATCAAATTAATTAATTAATATAACGTCTATAGCGTCCTTGCCTAACTCGCTCTTAACGTCTATATTAGTATTACCCTGTAATAATAATCTACCTTACCTAGCGTAATAGTAACCTAAACCCGCCCTACGAGGTTAGCCCCGATTATATTATTATACCCGTCCCGGCGCTATAGAAGGGAGATAGTAGCTAACCCGCCCTCTAGTAGCTCGGTATATAGTTTAACCGAAAGCTTACGTTCCGGCGGTACGTAGCCTAGCGCGTAGTAGTAGCCCGGAAAGTAAGCTAGTACCTCTACGGCCTCGCTTATACTACGTACGGCCCCCCGGTAGCGGCGCTCCGTAAGGTAGTCATAACCTACATCCTCCCGGCGCTCCTCTATAGCGCGGAGGTTTAGTATAAGGGCCGTACTAAGTATACGGGAGTTAGCCGCGTGACCGGCTAGAGAACTATTAGTACTAGGGTAGGATAGTATATTACTACGCTAGACTATATACTTACCCTAGTAGCTCGAGCTATACTACTAGTCTAGCGGACTATACCTACCCCTATCCTCTTCCGCGAATCTAGCCTACCTACTACGGCTATAGCTCTTAAGGACGTTAAATAGCGCTTTATAAGGTACCTCCGTACTATAGACGCCTCCTACCTCCTTACCCGGCGTGCTAATACTACCGGTATTACTAGAGGTAGAGGTATAGGTAGCCGCTAATAACTACGCTCTCGTGTCTAGCGAATCGTGCGGACGCTCCCCTAGCTCCCTCGACTATAGCTAGTAGCCCCCTACTACTCCCCCGGCTACCGCACTAACCCTATAGAAGGTTAGACGAAGGAGGAAGTAGCTAAAGCCTTTATGACCTAGTAGAGGGCCCTCCCCCCGGATAAAATTATAGTCTTCTCGGACGGTACCGAGTAATAGTACGACGGTACGAAACGGGTAGCCTACGGCTACGCTATCTACTAAGGATAGTAGCGGATTACCGAAGGTATAGGCCGCCTTAATAGCCTCTCCTACGTATTTAACGCGGAGGTAATTAGTATATAGCGCGGCCTCTAGTAAGCGCTACGACTCCTATACCGCTAGATTATCGTCTAGCTCTACGTAGATAGCACGTCGGTAATCTAGGATCTACGCGGGATAGTATCTAAGACCTCCTAGTAGGCCTTCCTAGGGGTCTACGCCGTTATAGAAATACTACCTATCCGGGTTAGGTAGTCCCCCGGTTATATAAGGATCCCTAGTAATAAGGTCGCGGACGCACTCGCGAACGCCGCGGCTAAGATAACGATAGAACCGATAGGTATAGCTACTCGCCCGACACTATCTAGAGTTAAGAGTATTAGCTATAGCTACGTCCGCGCGGTAGTACACGAATAGTAGGCTACTACCTCCCCTAAGCTTAGCTAGTACTATAGCCGTTAGACCCTCGGATATAACCCTAAGGATATACTATACGCCCTAGACCTTACTCGCCTAGTCTTAGCTAGATACCTTACTACCCGGATATTATATAGAGACTTCTACTAGTACTATCGAAGGTACCTATAAGACGTCGAAGTACCTATAGGGGTCTAATCGGACATCGGATAGAAGTAAGTTAAGTAAATTTATTACGTAACAAGTTCTCCGTACTATATAACTTTATATATAGCCCTATATAGCTTTTTCCTCCTTACGGAATAATTAGATAGTTACATAGTCCTCTTACTATATCTTATATAGTAGCTACGAAGGACTATTTTAATTATATCGAGTAGATCCTAATCTATCGCGAGCTCTTTATAACCTTAAACTTTAAATACTAAATTACTATACGTTAGTCTTAAACTTCTTCTTATTAATATTCCTCTCGATATACCTCCGAAGCTACGTTCTAAGGGACTAGTAAGCGAACCGTCTAATAATAGTATAACTACTAGCGAGTCGGTAAACCCGCCTAGGGGCGCCGGGCTATCTAAATCTACCTCTTTTCCGCCGGACGACCGTAATACCTAGCTTCAAGATAATAAGCGAGAGATAGAAAGACTTAGGAGAGAGATTATTAAGCTTCGCTAGGCTATTTCTATAGCCGGATAGCTTAGAGATAACACCGCTAGAGCCGAATCTAACGGCGATAGCTATACTAGCGCGGCTAGCGAAGTACCTAGTAAACGCGCCGCCGGCGAGGCTAGTAACGTAGAGGATAGAATTAAAAATATTATTCCTATAATAGAAGTTCGTAGAATAGCTAACCCGAACTAAGCCCTTATTACTAAGAAAAACCTACGCGGAATAGTTACTAGTCTAATTAGGGAGTACTTTAGTACGTATCTAACCTCGTCCGCTATAGTCGGAAATCGATAAGCGCCTTCTATACCGGTATACGACGCTACTACTTACTAAAAGCGAGTAGAGGAAGAAGATCGTAGTCTAGTTCTTAAATAGAAGAATTTTCGCTTTAAGATTACCGATAATAAACATCTTTAAGATTTACGATAATAGTAGTAGTAGTAGTCTATACTATATAGAGCTTTACTCGTAATTAGATAGAAGAGCTCGTATAAATCCGGAGAGGACCTCTTAGTAACTAACGAGGCTATACTCTCTACGAGTATTCTAAGTACTACTAAGGGAGCTACTAATATAATTATACTCGGTTATAGGGGTTACGGAACTCTTATACTTACTACTCTTCAAAACTTATACTAAATCTCTAATAAAGAATGTTCCCGCGTAAATCTATAGAGTCTTAGGCGTATACGCTAGAATAGGAAGAATTTAGCCTAGTTCGCCGCCGAGTAGTAGTACCTCGTATAGGAAACGGTTGTAGATAATCCGTCCTTAATAGACGATATAATTCGAGATGACTTTCTTGATATAGTAAATGATAAGGCTACCCTCTAGGTTAAAGAGATTACTATAGAACTAAAATTTAACTATATTACTTCCTTTAAATACTATAAACGCTTTACCCGTGAATTCGCCGATTATAAAGGTACGGTATATCCCCTTAGGGGTAAAAAGAGCGGGAAGAAAGGAAAGGGTAGCGGAAGTAATAGAGTATAGAGTAGAGACGATATTTACTATAATTATAGAAAGCCTAGATATTGAAAGACGAACTACCCTTCTAAGTAGATAGGCGACGGGTATAACTATAAGCTAAAGAAGTCGAAAGGTAAGAAGATAGAAGTAAAAACCGAGGGTAAGGCCGGAATAGCCGGAAGTAGTAGATAGGCCTCTAAATTACAGATAAACCTAAAGCTAGTAGGAAACTTTCTAACTTCCGCGCTTAGTAGTTTCGAGTTAGTTAGGTAGTAAGATTACGCTTTACTACTTACCGTCTATTCTAATTCTAGGGAAAGCGTAGAGTTACTCTTTAATACTAGTAGTAATATCTATATTATAAATAATAAGAATAATCTTCGCGATCCGCTATACTTGCCCGAGTACTACGCTATTAGAATAGGGGCTAGACCGGTTTACGCTACCGATATTAGTATAGGAAGGCTAAAGATTATTAAACTAGGGAGTAATAGTTTAGAGTATATAGAGATTTCCCTTCTCGATATACTCTATATACCTTAATTCCCGATTAAAATCCTCTTAGGTAAGCTTATATATAGAGCTAGAGGTAGAGTCGATAAGAATATCCTTATCGACCCGAACGGGTAGGTAATTAGCACGTTAAACCCGAGACGTTAGGGCTACCTTTTATAGTAATATAGCTAGCCTAAGCCTATAAAACACGCGCTATCTATTAGAGCTATAGTCTCTAAACGATTTACGTACTACGCCTCTACGGATAGGGGCGTTACGAGCTTTAAAAGTAAATACCTTATAACTATTCTTTCTACTTACGCCGAGGAAAGCGGTATATATAGAATAAGCGACGAGCTTATACGATTACTTATATTATAGCACCGACGATTAGGCTATTATAGTATCGAGAGACTAAGGAAAATAATCTACTCGATAACTAGAATTAACCTTAACCCGTCTTAACTCGAATAACTCCTATATAAAGCTTACGATTAAGCTAAAATCATAAAATTTATTAGTAAGGACCTATTTAAAAAGGCCTCTTATACTAGTAAGGCGATATATCTTAATCTGGGCGAAATTAAGCTAGAAATAGTCGATAGTAATAAGTATTTTAGCCTAAGGACCGATTAATACTTACGTTTTTAGTAAGTTACTACCTATAAGCGTAAGAACGAAGTTATATCCGAGTTTAAATATACTATTAAAGATCTAAATCTCTAGCTTCGTAATAGACGTGTTTTACGTCTACGAATTAACGGTGCCCGCGAGCTTACTACTAAGGGTATATCGTTAAAACTAACTAATTTTAAAGTTTTCTACCGTAAGTAATATATCTAGCTCGAGATTTCTACTCTATATAATTACTATTAAAAAGCGATTATAGAACGAGGGATTCGTGTTATTCAGGACTTAGCTCGCGTAACCTTAATTTAGATAAGAATCCTATCCTACTTTTAGGATCGCCTTATAGAGGCTATAATATACGTTATAAATCGTATAAGTATAAGTTCTATTCCTATAACTCCGTACTAATAATTCCTTGACTTATTAGCGCGTAGGGGCGTAGGTAGTAATAGAGGTAATTGCGAAAATTTTAACAACGACGGTAGTAGTAAAGTTTATACTTCTAGCTACTACCCTAATAATTTATACTTGCGGATACTTAGCTCTTTATATATAGGATTTATAGAAGAGACGTATCGTGTTAACGCCGAGAATCTTAAGCCTCGAGGCGTTAGGTGTATTTTTCTAGGATATACGGGTGAACATAACTATTACCTATAGGCCCTTAATAGGAGTAGGTAGTTACGTACCCTAAACGTTATATTCCGAGAATCTCTATAGTCTATTCCTATAGGTCTACTAATAATAGAAACTATCGATCCGCGAGAAATCGTCCGATTACTCCTAGGAGCCGTATAGAAAAGACTACGATATAGGAAGAGTAAACCGAAAGGATACGTTAAAACGAATAACCTTAATATTATCGAGGACGATATTAGTAACGAGGAAGGTATCCCTAAACCGAAACGCGGGAGGCCGAAGAAATAATAAAAAGACGTATATACCCCGGAATTATATACTCTATATTCTACCTTCCTTCTTTATAATCGCGAGTCTCTCTATTTTTCTAACGATTCTATATTCTAGTATACGCTATAGTAAATTAAGTCTAAAATACACGACGATAATTACTTATAATACTAAGGAGCTTTTTCTACGAATTTAATAGATATACTAACGTTTTCTAATACTATAAGCGGCGTGGAAGCTATTAACTAGACGAAGGCTTACTTTAAGGAAATTAAGTAATTACTCTCTTCCGGAACCTTCGATTTTGTTTAGTATACTAAAGCCGATAACCTTATTTCGGCAAAGTAGGTTCTTCGAAAGAAGTACACGTTAGAAGGTATATTAGAAAAGCTAAAAGCACGCCTTGTTACTCGTAGTTTTACGTAGTAGTACGGAATCGATTACTTCGAAATATTATCGTTAACTACGCGCTCTACGAGTTAGAGAATACTACTTACTTTAGTAGTAGTATATAGCTAGTACGTTATATAGGTTAATTTTATCGGCGCGTATCTTAAGGGCACGCTTAACGAGGTAATCTATATAAAGCTCTTCCTACTTCTTAAAGAGTATATGTAGTAATTAGATCCTAGCGAACGCCTTACCGGCTAATACCGCGGCTACGTTATACGACTACGTAGGCCGCTTTACGGACTTAAATAATCGGGAGCCGAATAGTAAAAGTATATCCGAGTAAAGTTATTAGACGTTAGCTTAAAGGTACTATAAAAGGATAAAGTAGTATATACCTCGGAAAACCCCCGTATTTTTATAGTCTCGTACGTTAATGATTTTATACTAATTAGACCTAACCGCGATAAAATCGATAGTATAATTACTACCCTCGGTACTAGTATTAAGCTTACGAATTTCGGTAATGTAAAATAGTACCTTCGCGTCCGCCTTACCCGCGGCGAAGATAGTAGTATTACCCTTAACTAAGAGTAGTATATATAGAAGGCTCTTAAAGGGTTAGATATACTCGATTATCGGACGGCTAGTATATATTTTAAGTAAGGAAATCTTATATTACTTAAGGATTAATTAATAGATAATAACTCTATTAGCGACTACGCTATTAGTTAAATTTTTCGTTATATACTAGGTAAATTTAACTTCCTAGCTAATATTACACGACCTAACCTTTCTTTCTCTAGATCTACTTAGTCGCGTGCTATAAGTAAACTAACCTTAGCTTAATTAACTTACTTAAAGCGAATTCCTCGCTACGTTAAAGGGTAACCGGCGCTAGTAATACGCTACTAGAAACTATACCGCTATTAAGAGTATAGAGAGCTTAGCCTTTATAGTATATACGACTCCTCGTATATAACGGGACTAAAGTATCGCTCGATTATAGGAGTTATATTCTTTATAGCTAGTAGACCGGTCGTGTAGAGTTCTAGGTTATAGCTAATAGTTACTCTCGGTACCTTAGAAGTAGAGTACTACGCATTAAGCGAAGGAGTAAAAGTTATAGTATGGATTCGTAAGTTCCTAGAGGAACTTTATCTTATACCGGATAGGCTAATACCCCTTCTCGGCGATAATACTAGCGCGCTCTACTAGATAAACGGTCTACCGAAGGTAGCTAAGCGATACGTTAGAGTGAAATACTAGTATATAGACTAGGAGGAGGCTATAGGTAACGTTAAAGTTTAGTACGTTAAAACTAATAATAATACTACTAACGTTCTTACTAAAACTCTTAGAGCCGCTTTATATATAAGAAGTATAGAGCTACTCGGCCTCGTTAATAGCTATAGGATAAGTCCGTAATAAGTGCGGTAATAAGGAGGTTTTTAAATCGATAGTTATACTACTAAACATGTTCTATTCGTAGTATAGGGGCGTATAAGACGTCGAAGTACCTATAGGGGTCTAATCGGATATCGGATAGAAGCGAGTCAAGTAGATTTATCACGTAACGAGTTCTCCGCACTGTATAACTTTATACATAGCCCTATATAGCTTTTTCCTCCTTACGGAGTAATTAGATAGTTACATAGTCCTCTTACTATATTTTATAGTACCGCTATAAGGATACCCGCGTTAAATTTTCCTATAGACGGCCTAAGACGCCTAACTACGTCGTAGGCTACCCGAAGACTTACTCTACCTTTAGTAGTTAGCCTACTAAGGACCTAACTAGGCCTCCGATTACTACTAAACATAGCTAGGCGCTCCTTACCCGGCTACTAAAGAACCCCTCGCGTTTCGCCGTATATCTAGAGGCTACGGCCTTCTACTCCGATATTTACCCCCAGTAGCCCCCTCTAGGGCTACCCTACTTACCCTAGTTACTCCTTACCTTTCCTTACCTATTTACTTCTGCGCTGTTCTCCCTACCCCTACTACCTCCCCTACGGTACCCTAGCCGCACTCTTACCCTCTACCCGGCGTAGTATAGGAAGGGTATTACCCTTCTATATAGCGCTCCTACCGTCTATAACGGTCCCCTCTATGTATATAGTAGATAGATAGTTAGCTACGCGCCTCGCCTACCTAACGGGGCGAGACCTTATAGAACGCGGTATCGCCGTAGTAGCACCTACGAATATCGTTATCGAAGGTCGCGAGCTCTAGCGAGTTCGTGTAAAACCTTCGCTTAACGCGTCTATAGTACCCTACGGGAGGTCTTAGCATCGGAGCCTATCGGCTCCGGCGCTAGCGGACGTAAAAGTAAATTAATTAATTAATTAATTCAGTAGTTAATTCGCGGGCGCTATTAATTCGTAGACGTTATATATATCTATTACGAAGCTAGAGGTTTAATCCCTTAATAGTATATTTAAGCTTAGATATAATATCGTTTTTATACTTATAAGTAGTAAATTATCGAAAACGTAAATACTAGTCTATCCTTAGGCTAAATTATTTATTACTATTAATAGTTTCGGGTTTAATTTCTCTAGAATTATAATAGAGTACTTCGCTAGCGTAGTTTATACGTTTAAACTTATCCTTACTAAGAATTTTCGCAATTTTAGCCTAATCGTAGGCGATATATAGGAGCTACTTAAGCTAAGATAGAACTAAATCGATACCGGTCGTAGATCTAATAGTACCTCTTAGCCTATCTATACTATAATAGCCTAATCTACGGTGCTAAAGTATAAGTAACCGCGTAAGCTTATCGCTTATCCTATAAGTGCCGAAATTTTCGGCGTAAGTAGAAAGAATAGTTATAAGGTATTTAATTTCGAAGCTCGTAACGCCCCTATTAATAGAGGTAAGATATACTATAGGCGCCTAGGGAGTTATTTCTCTAATATAGGGCGCGTGCTTTTAAGGTTTAGGCTAGCTATACTACTATAAAAGGTATCCCCGACGTCTTAGGTTAAGCGTGCCTATAGCCTAACCTTAAGGATCGAAAATAATATTATTTTCGACCTTTCCCCTAGCGCGATATATAAGTTTACCTAAGAGAATCTTAAGTAGGAATATAGGTATATAGAGTATATTAAGTAAAGAGATTTTGTAGTACTCGTTACTATTACTCCTAGGTTTAATAATCTTTATTCGTCTAGTTCCGATATAAGTAGCGTATACTAGACCTACTCCTATACTAATTATATACTAATTCGGTAAGTGCGTTAGATCCTTAAGGTTATCTAGATTATTAGTAATATAAATATTACTACTAGTATTAAATAGTAGATCTAAACTTTCTCGATAGTTTATATTTAGAGCGAGTAGGGAGACGTAGTACTAATAAATAGGTTAAAAGCTTACTAATTAGATTACTTCCGGCTAGAAAATTTTCGAGTAAGAGCTTATAGTTATTATAAAATTACCTCGAGGCTTTTAATTTACCGGCGATTTGGAGGTAGTACCGCTTAATCCGGGAGCCCCGGATCCTACTCTACTTTTAGCTTTAGCTTTAGTTTTCTTACCTTTTACCTTCTTTGGTTTAAAGTTAAAACCGTCTCCTATCCTATTATAAGGATAGTTAGGCCTTCGATAGCCTAGTTTTCCATAATTATAGTATACGTCGTCTCCTAACGTTCCGGCGCCTCCGGTTTTCTTACTTTTCTTACTTTTACCTCTAGTAGGGTGTACTAAGCCTTTATAGTTGCTATACTCGCGGGTAAAACGTTCGTAATAGTCGAAAGAAGTAATATCGTTAAACTTAAGCTTAGTAGTAATTTCTTTTACCTAGGCGGCGGCTTTATCGTCAATAGTATTAAGAAAATCGTTCCGAATTATGTTATCTATTATAGTTAGATTATCTATAATAGTCTCTTGTATAATATATTACTATTAGGCGGTAAATTATAAGGCGTTTTTCCTATTCTAGCGTATCCGCCTTAAGCTCTATTAATTATTATAGGATCGCTCTTTATTAGAAGCTTAGTAGGAATTACGGAGAGCTATAAGAATAATAGTTCTATAGCCTCGGTAGCTAAGAGTAATAGTATTAGTAGGGTTTTTAGTAGTACTAAGGATATAGGTTAAAAGTATAGCCTTATTATATTAGTAAGTGTTAATTACTCCCTAGTCTTATAGGAACTCTTCTATCTAATAGTAAGTAAGGTACTATAAAGTATAGCCTACTATTACTACTACTATCTAGAATCGTGAAGGTATTTATTATCGGAGATTTTAAAACGAAAATCCTTCTATCTAAGTACCGGTTCGCGGCTTTCCTCTACCTTACGGGCTAGATCTTATACCGTAGAATCTAGTTTATAGTAGTAGACGTTACTAATCTTTCGTCCGGAGTATAAGATAATCGCGGTAGATTTAAGTATCTAGCTCTATTATCCTTCGGTAGACTAAGAGTCTCTCTAACTACTTCTTATATTATTTTACGTAGACTTCTAGTACTAATCATAACCTAGCTCGAGGTAGACTTTCCTCGGGCTTACCCTTAAGCCTCTATCGAAGTAATAACTTACTCGACCCTCTCTCTAGGATAACTAGTAGAGGAAGGTGTATCTTAAAAAGCGCTAGTTATACTAGTATCGTTAGACTCGGCTCTAGTAGTTATATCGCGGAGCTAGGAGGTTACTATAGTAGTCTCTCGAAGCTCTACTACTTCTCTCCTTAACCGCTCTAGCTCTTATTCTAGCTCTAGAGATTAGGAGCTATTATCGGACGGAAGAATAGGGTAGCTAACAGGCTCTACGGATAGTCTAGTAGAGGTACTCGTCGATAGCTCGATAGAGGGACTTATAGACGGTCTAGTAACTATTTTGGATAGTATATCACCGCGCTAGACCGCATACTTACCCTAGTAGCTCGGGCGGTACTACCTGTCTAGCGGACTACACCTATACCTATCCTCTTCCGCGAATCTAGCCTACCTACTACGGCCGTGGCTCTCGAGGACGTTAAATAGCGCTTCGTAAGGCACCTCCGCACTACGGACGCCTCCTATCCTCTTACCCGGCGTGCTAATACTACCCTTATTACTAGAGGTAGAGGTATAGGTAACCGCTAATAACCTCGCTCCCGTATCTAGCGAATTACGCGGACGCTCCCCTAGCTCCCTCGACTATAGCTTATAGCCCCTTACTACTCACCCGGCTGCCGCACTAACCCCATAGAAGGCTAGACGAAGGAGGAAGTAGCTAAAGCCTTTATAACCTAGTAGAGGGCTCTCCCCCCGGACGTACTTATAGTCTTCTTAGACGGTAGCAAATAATAGTATAACGGCACGAAACAGGTAGCCTACGGCTACGCTATCTACTAAGGATAGTAGCGGATTACTAAAGGTATAGGCCGCCTTAATAGCCTCTCCTACGTATTCGACGCGGAGGTAATCGGTATATAGCGCGGCCTCTAGTACGCGCTACGGCTCCTATACCGCTAGACGACCGCCTAGCTCTACGTGGATAGCACGTCGGTGATCTAGGGCCTACGCGGAACGGCCTCTAAGACCTCCTAGTAGGCCTTCCTAGGGGTTCACACCGTTATAGATATACTACCTATCCGGGTTAGGTAGTCCCCCGGATATATAAGGATCCCCGGTAATAAGATCGCGGACGCGCTCGCGAACGCCGCGGCTAAGATAACGATAGAACCGATAGGTATAGCTACCTGCCCGATACTATCTAGAGTTAAGAGTATTAGCCGTAGCCGCGTCCGCGCGGTAGTATACGAATAGTAGGCTACTACCTCCCCTAGGCTTAGCTAGCACTACAGCCGGTGGGCCCTCGGATATAACCCGGAGGATATACTACACGCCTTAGACCTTACTTGCCCGGTCCTAGCTAGATACCTCGCTACCCGGATATTATATAGAGACTTCTACTAGTACTACCGAAGATACCGCTATAAGGACGCCCGCGTTAAATACTCCTATAGACGGCCTAAGACGCCTAATTACGTCGTACGCTACCCGAAGACTTACTCTACCTTCGGTAGATAGCCTACCAAGGACCTAACTAGGCCCCTAATTACTACTAAAGACGGCTAGGCGCTCCTTACCCGGCTACTAAAGAACCCCCTGCGCTTCGCCGTATATCTAGAGGCCACGGCCTTCTACTCCGATATTTACCCCTAGTAGCCCCTCTAGGGCCACCCTACTTACCCTAGTCGCTCCTTACTTTTCCTTACCCGTTATTTTCTACGCTTTTTACCCTACCCCTACTTCTACCCCTACGGCACCCTAGCCGCACTCTTACCCTCTACCCGGCGTAATAGAGGTAGGGCATTACCCTTCTATATAGCGCCTCCACCGCCCACGACGGTCCCCTCTATGTATATAATAGATAGATAGCTAGCTACGCGCCTCGCCTACCTAACGGGGCGAGACCGTGTAGAACGCGGCACTACTATAGTAGTACCTGCGAATATCGTTATCGAAGGTCGCGAGCTCTAGCGAGGTTGTGTAAAACCTTCGCTTAACGCGTCCATAGTACCCTATGGGAGGTCTTGGCACCGGAGCCTATCGGTCCCGGCGCTAGCGGACGTAAAATTAGATTAATTAATTAATTAAGTAACTATTTTAGTAGGTAGTTTACCCTAAGGAAGTTAACTAGTAGCTCCCTTTAGGCGAAGCTTTTGTAGTATTCTAGAGGACGGTTTTAAGAGAGATTTTAACGTATAGTAATTAGTACTGTATTAGTTAATAGAAATTAAGGTTATAATAAGCTCGCGATAGATTTAGATCTACTTAATATAATTAATATTCGCTATCGTAGCTACTATATAGGACTTTTACTATAGATATAGGTAGATGTTTAATTACTCCGTAAGGAGGAAAAAGCTATATAGGGTATAATATAAAGTTATATAGAGTCGGATAATAGATTACGTACTAAAGTTACTTAACTCGCTTTTATCTAATGTCCGTCTATATCCCTATAGGTACTTCGACGTCTTACAAAGGGGAAGTAATTATACGGATAGTAAAGGAAGCGCTAGAATAGGCTTAAGCTATAATCGCCTATTCCTAATAGACTACTAAATAATCGGCGAACTAAAGGAGAAACCTAGTACTATCGTACTAAGTAGGAGATAAAGTATAGCTTAAGTTAAAGAATATCTATACTAAGAGACTATCTAAGAAACTTAACTAGAGAAACGCTAAATATACCGTCCAAAGGATAATCAGCTCCTACGCTATTAAGTTAGATATACCCCCTAGTATATACCTACGCTTTTACGTAGACTTATTACGGCTAGCTAGTTTAGACCCTTTACTATCTTAAATAACGGACGACGAATAGCCCCCTACTATTCTTATAGACGGACACGAAGAATTCGTTATCGAACGAGTTACTAACGAAAAACGTATCCGAAGAGGAAGAGGATAGTAGCTAAAACACTAAGTCTAATAGACCGGATATACTCGCCTAATATAGGAAAATACTATAATACTAGAAGAGACGAGAGCCTTAGATAAATAGCTCGATAGGACGAAGGGATTTAGGAAAGAAGATACTATTCTCGATCGAGATACTATCTTCCCTAAATAAAACTAAAATCATTAAGGGGAACCCTCCCTTAACGAAAAGCTTAGAATTAGCTACGTATAATCTACTTAAGTATATAGATAGACTAGCGCGGCTCTTCCTATTTAACCCTAGTAAGAGGTAGCTTAGCTAAAGGATTAATACTACCGTAGGCGTAACGACTACCCTCTTTAACGGCTAAATAGCTCGCGTAAGAACCCTCGAAGTACCTCGCCGCCTGTATAAGCGGACCGTAGACCCTAGCCGGATTCGTCGGATATCCTTCCTTATAGTAGATACCCCTCGATACGACTAATAGTATATCTACCTAGGACGGTCCCGCCTCGCGTAGCTAAAAGGAATAGTTAAAAACGTTACCTAGTATATTAGGAAGGACGTATATACCTAATCTATAGTAATAATAGGCTTAGAGTTATATAGCTTAACGAGGAAGCTATAACGAGCGATATAATAGAGGGCCTACTATAAACGGAATTAGTACCTACACTACTACAAAGTATAAGTATACGTACCTATTCTACTATATAGTAGCGCGAGAAGAGGTAGTCGTTACCGAACGGCGTTAAGTAGTACTAGCGGTAGCCTATATAGTATATATCTAGGCGCTAGCTATTAACAGCCTATACGATTATCTAGTTACCGACGGCCTAGAAGCGCTAAGTTACTACCCCTATAGGGCGTAGAAGACTAATAACTAGACGGCCGCGAACGTCGAATCGAGGAGGAGTAGTAGTATTAGGAAGATTTTCCTAAGGGCGTATAGTAATAATATTATTATTACGGGTAGGAACTACGGTACCTAGTAGGATAAGAGGCGCTATAACTAAGCGAATAAGGGAGGGATTAGAGGTTTAGAGTAGGATATAAAAGGAACGGAGGAATCGAGCTATAGAGAGGTATTTATACCGAAGTAGGTAAAGTCGAGTTAGTAAAGTCGGAGCTATAAGAGTTATAGCCTAGGACGAATGTTACGGCCTAAGGCCGTACACGAGGCCATATAGATAACTCTTAAGGGGAGGGGGGG